>JAAGKR010002082.1:0-17205 GCA_011419295.1 Clarias macrocephalus | reverse complement strand
TATAATTGAAAATTGACTTCAAATTCTATTTCGTGTGGTATCCTGTGTGCGATAGATACATTGCATCTCAAAATTGAATATCGTGGAAAAAATATTTTAAAAATATTTAATTAAAAAAGTGAGACTATTTACTGGTAAAGTGAAATATTTTATTTATTATTACACCCTCCACAGGTAAACCACAGAAGGTCATCACTGAAAGTGTTGGCTGTTTGCAGAATGCTGGATCAAGGCCTATGCATGGAATATTGACTGGAAGTTAAAAGATGGTAAAAAAAAAAAAAAAAAGCTACAGGGATGACTGTAGCCTAAAGAAGATTGTCAGGCAAAGCCAATTCAAAAACCTCATAAGGAATGAACTGAGGCTAGAGCCAGTGCATAGAGAGAGCCACCATGCACACATGCATACAGTAGATCAAAAAAAAAAAATCATCATCTATACCGCTTAATCCTGTATTCAGGGTCACGGGGGGCCTGGAGCCTATCCCAGGAGACTTTGGGCACATGGCAGGGTACACCCTGGACAGTGTGCCAATTCATCGCAGGGCACAGACACACACACATACACTCACTCATTCACACACTACGCGCAATTTGGGAAAGCCCAAATTGAAACTTAAATAATATCCGAAGCATCTTACCTGGGATAAGGGGAAAAAAAACGGACCTTCTCACAGTGGTCCAAATTCCTCTTCTACGATGAAAGTAAATTTAGCATTTTATTTAGCATTTAAAGGTTTCCTTTAGGAAGAGTGAAGAGCCACAGAATCCAACTGGCTTGCAGTCTCTTGTGAAGTGCCACAGTTTGTGATGATTTGAGGTGCCATGTCATCTGCTGGTGCTGGTCCAAAGTCAGCGCAGCCATTCTTTAAGATTTTACAGCAATTTCCTTTTACAGCAAGACCTGGATTACTGACCATGATATGACTGAGCTGGATTGGCCAGCCAATTTGTCTGGCGTGAACCCAATAGAGAATCTATGAGATGTTGTTAAGAGTTAGATGAGAAACATCCACCCCAACAATACGGATGAGCTGAAGCCTTCTATCAAAGAGTCTTCAATAAAGCCTCAGCAGGCCTAACCCTATCCCTAACCCTAGGCTTATCATCAGCAATTTGTGGGAGCTGCTCAAACATTGCTTTTACAACCTTTATTATATATTTTTCTCTGCTCTTTGTGCCATTTATATGTCTCTGCTGGTGATGAGATGGGGATATAGAAGGAGAAAGAATATATAAACCCCACCAGTGTTGTTGACCTGGCCTTGGACTTGCTTGCTGTATTTATGAATACTTTGTAAATCGAACACTAGTGGTTAGTAGGAAGTTGGTGCCATTCATGTTTAACATCTTGGTTTTTGGTTAGCATGGTAGTGAGATTTTTCCTTCTTTTTTTGTTAGCATAATTATGATACTTTGGGTTTAATTAGCGTTCTGGTTATTTTTTTACCCTGGCTTGTTGCTTAAGCTTTAACCCCTTTTGCAAAATAAGAGAGATTATAAATAAACACAAAGTTCATATTATGAATTCATATTATATTCCTTCTTTGTCAAATTCTTTACACTGAACATTTAATACTACATTTAAATAAAATACACTGTTGGGTCAAACAAAGGTCAGTATTTGGATGTAACCAACCAAATACTTAAGAACCTGTTAGTGAATAATTACAGCATTGATTAATATATTTTAGCTGACAACAATTCCATTTAACTAGTTTCTCATTTCTTATACATGTCAGAAGGCATATCCCTGGTCATGAAAATAGATGTTTCTGTGTTTCAGAAGGGAGGGAAAAAAGGTAATAATAGCAAGTCGTCAAATTATTTGTCTGCGTCATAAAAAGAAAACAACTAAGTAGATTGCAGAAATGACTGGAATTGGGGTAAGAACTGTCAAATGCATTGCTAAAAGTGATAAACCATTAATTTGCAGTAGAACTGAGATCAGATTAAAACATGTGCATGATTATGGCCATGCAAGGAGAAGGTCACTTAAATGCTTGGTAAACTTTCATTATTAAAAAAAAATCACAGCTATGACAGCTATGTAAGAGCATTTCTCCAAACTGTGTGATGAGCACTCACAAGATTGGGATCAAACATTTATATGGTCAAAAAAAGAAGAAGTAAAACTGTTAGTGAAGCTTAATGGGAGACAGTGTTATGATCTGGGGTTGATTTACTTGGACAGGGTAAGACTAAGCAACAATATGGGGCAATAAAATGGATTTAACTGGCTACCTGAATGTACTGAAAGCCCACTGATTGATTTTTTTAGACTTGATTCTGGGAGCATTAAGAATAATTTTTACGCAAATATCGATCACCATTGAAGTCTTTGATACGTGTTGGTGATGACATTAAATAATGTTGTTAAAACAATGCTACAGTGATTGTGCACAGTAATCAAATCTAAACGCAATCCAATGAAGTATAAGACTTGTGTATTTTCCACAGGACAGTGGACAGTACAGGATGCAGGACACATACATATTTATCCAGATAAGCATTTAGATGAGTATGTACAGTAAAGAGGGGGCAATAACTATTTTTTATTTTTGCCATTTTATTAAGTGCTGTGCCTATATTTACTTGAGATTTTTTTTTTCAACTTTGTACACACTGTATCAAAATACTGAGCACAATCAAATATATGCTAAAAAAAGATCTTAATAATATAAATATATTTATATATTAATAATAATAGCAAATTAACAACTTTGTAAAAAAAATGTGGGCGCTTACAGTACAGCTTAGTCAGCTTAGTACCAGTATTTAGAACTAGTAGTTCAGCAGTACAGCTTAGTTATGTTAAAAATTAAGTAATCAGGTTTTTCAGCATTTAAATTTTCGTTCACACCTCTTGCCAAATCTTTTTATAATATGAGGTTCCTGCTGATCTCACAACTACCTTCAGTCAGGAGCCTGGTTGGGTCATATTAAGTTACTTTGACTGCATGATTGAGGACATTATTGCTTTGTTGGACTCCTCCATCCATCCATCCAACCATCCATCCATCCATTTATCGCCAAATTAACTTCCTTGACTGATAAAATAAAAACTCATCTCCAATATACGCATTGCTCCTTTCATGTTTCCTTTAATGATGTGTAATGTCAGTTTGCAAAGAAATAGTCCTATACAATGCTTTCACTTCTATTCTTCATGTACTTGATTAACATTGATAGCTTTCAGGTCACCGCGCATCTCTTTCCAGTTGACTGCTCACTGCATTTTTGTCTTCCTTATCATTACTCTAAAAACAGATGAAAGTTAACAATCTGAAGGGAAAATCTGATAATTTAGATTCATACATATTTTCTTACAGTTTTCATACTAATTTTCTTTTGATTTTGTAAAGTTGCTTTGCGACATTGATCATTGTTAAAAGCCTTATATAAATAAGACTGAATTGAAAATGTAATTGAATTAGTCACTGAAAAAGAATTTGCAGTTGTATACAGGCAAGTTGTTGTAGTACATGCAGGCCATCCAACATTTTCTACCATTCAGCAACATCAGCTTTTAGCTGTACTTGTTACATGCTATATATAGTATGTCCTTGTCAGCATTAGAGGAAGGCTAAAATGACCAAAAAAAATATGCTTTTCAGCTACTGGCCACATGTATATATAACTTCACAAGTAGCTGTTCCCATTTGTGTAGTGGGACCCTACACAAAAACCATAAGGGAAATAAAGTACACAGTTCCAAGCAATGAATATCACAGAAAATATGTATGTGACTCTTCTATGTGGAAAATACACAAGTCTTATACTCCATTGGATTGCGTTTAGATTTGATTACTGTGCGCAATCACTGTAGCATTGTTTTAACATTATTTAATGTCATCACCAAGACGTACCAAAGACTTCAATGGTGATCGATATTTGTGTGAAAATTATTCTTTATGCTCCCAGAATCAAGTCTAAAAAAATCAGCAGGCTTTCAGTACATTCAGGTAGCCAGTTAAATCCATTCTATTGCCCCATATTGATGATGATAAAAGTGCTTCAGTATTTCTTTTTATTGTAAGAGGATGATCATTTAATGGAATGTGCATTTGGTTCAAACATTCATACACAGGTGCATTATATTTATCCCCAGCACTATAAATAACAGTCTTGATGACGTCACAGACCTTGCTATTTTTGTACCTTTTTTTTTTTTTTTAAATCTAAAGCTTTCACACACTCATATCAGGATAAACTGCATAACTTCTTTATCATCACAGCCAGATGTTTCAACATCGATCAGTCTCTGTCAAGAAACTGTGTGTGTGTGTGTGTGTGTGTGTGTGTTGAACTAAAAGTGCTGCTGTAGCATTATTACATTTTGACCTTGAGACGTGTGATGATTCGCCATTTGTGTTGCTATGGAAACAGTAACTGCCACTCATTGCTCAGGCAGATATTCTGCACCTTGGAGATCACTAATACACAAAAATGAGCTTTATGTTATATGTAATTGTCATTCGCACACATCGTATTATGTAGTATGTTATGGCCATATAACCATTGTACAGTAATTAGCTCAGCCAGGACTTGACAATAGCCAGGATATCAGGCAAGCACACAGTACAATGTGTTCCCATGAGGCTAGCAAAAGAGGAAAGTGTCTGCCCAGAATAACATTCCATCAATTATTTATAAAAACGACAAGTATTAACTATATCTTATTGTGAACAACCCAGTACAGGATGACATCGACCCAAGACATCAATACCGACTCAGCTTTCACAGATCCTTTACTAATAGCATCACTTACCTTATAGTTAGTTCATTTGAACAGAATTTGAATATGAGCCTGAATACACAGCCTCCTATACTATAATACACAGTAAGCCAATCAGCTCCCCAAGGTTTTCAACAGGAAATTAATTCATGCAGTTTATATCCTACATTGCTAGGGAGGAAGAGATACATGTTAAAGGATCTGCTGGAAATGTGCCCTGAAATGTATATGCCAGGTTTTTGTCACGTTTTTTTTTTTGAAGAAGAAGAAGAATTCTTTTTTGTCTTTTACAGTACAAGAGTGTAGAGTGTAGAAGGGTCCCACATGAAAAGTTTGCAGTTGGTAGTAATAGTGGTAGTCTCAGGGCAGTCACAGGCAGAGGCGAAACACACCTGATCATGTTTCTTCATATGATGATTAAAATTGTGTTGATGGTGTGAAAATATGCAGTATACAAGAATATTTATTGTACCTACCAAGAACAAGTAAGGCCATTAAACAGACATGGGAAGAGGAAAAATATATAAGGAAAAATAATCAAGTTGGTTATTGTAGAAAGAGTCTTTGTAGGAAATATTCTTTATTTTTGTTCATTTCTTTGTAAAGGTAATAAAGCCTTTTGGGTTTTTGGCAGTTGGCAGATAGCTTTTCAGTGCATTACTGCCACCTACTGGACTGAAAGGTGCATCAGTAGTTAGAAGAAGATAAAAAAGCCCTAAAATGATCACAAACTATACCATTTTTATTATTTGTTATTTCAAGGTATTGTTTAATGAGATGATTGGCAACCTGTTATTGGCAAACTTATGTGAAGTTAGGTTTGTTATTCTTCCCATTTTTGGTCTTCTGCATTATGATTCTTTACAAGAATTTGGTCTCATCTATGACTGATTAAACATAGCAGGATGTTTTTAGCATAGGATTAAACATAGATTAACACCAACAGGCTGAAAAAGTTACAATTCTGACCAGTTCTATAGGAGGATAATTAAGCAATATCACACTCACGGTCCTGCTGTTGTGCTGAATATCAGCACTGCTGTGATGTTGTCTTTATTTAAGCAGTCATTTTGGTTCATTAACACATTTCCTTCTGAAACTGGTGAAACTAACTAAATGTGAATGGCATCACTGGCAACTGACAGTTAGAGATATTAACAGGGATGAATGTAGTCACCGGTACTATGCAGCCAAAAGGGGAGGAGAATAAACCATGGACATGATGGTAAGTCTTGTAATTTCGCTTTATATTCACACTTATTGCCATTTAGAATATGCATGTACAGTACCGGCTAGCAGCTAAACCTTATGTTTAAAAAATGTGTACAACTCTTTAATGCCAACATGTTCGACATGTTTTACCATATCAACATGAATATTTAATTTTGGTTACAAAAATTTATGTTCCTGAGAGCCAGTTACTAATTAATTTTATGGCAATCATGAGACTTGCCTCACAGCCAATACAGAGCATTATATCAATATTTGATTATAAACATTAAAATTCATGAGAACATGTAATTGTTATAAATATTAAATCTGTCATATTTTAGCAGTCATCAGATGGAACATACATGGAATACAGAAGAACAACAATGTATTAAGGCACTATATAAGTGACATGATGTCATCCAGGAAAGTCTGTTCCTTTCAGCTTTCAGGAGGACGTTTGCACTTCACCTGCTGTCTGCTTTAACTGCTGATTGTACCTATGAAACAGGGAGGCATCTCTAAATAAAAGTCAAAGCATAGCTGGCTATCTTGTTTATTCTACTGCTAAAGTTACACCTTACACACACACACACACACACACACACACACACACACACACACACACACACACACACACACACACACACACACACACATAAATCTATACTTTATTTTGCATACTTTAGTACTGTAATTTGTAAAGCAGTTTAATAAATTATATTATTAAATGTTTTATTGTCTTGCATCTAAAACAAGTGGGAAACACAGCAACTTTACAGAACTTTCCTAGGACAGGGGTTTTCCCTAGTTCTTCTATCTCTACTAAACATTTTAACATTATTGAGTATCTTTAAGATGGGGGACCAGAGGTTATGTTCCAACTTCCTCCCAGATATTATTGGAACCGTGTATTCAGGAGGATCAATGCTAATTCTGTCCTGACAATGGAACAATGGACCAGTTCTTTATCCTTAAAAGGATCGTGGAGGGCTCATGAGAGTTTGCTTAACCAGTTTATAAAGGGTGTGTTGATCCTTCAGGTACTGCATCAAGCAGAGGAGTTGAAGTATCTCAGGACCTTGTTCAAGAGTGACGGTAAAGTTGAGACAGAACTTGACAGATCAATGCAGTTTATGAGGACATTGTATGGGTCTTTCATTGTAAAGACAGAGTGGTCTTCATTCCAAACCTCAATTATGGTCACAAGCTCTTAGTAGTGACTGAAAGAATGAGGTTGCAGATACAAACGGCAGAAATTGGGAGGAGCTCAAAGAGTTGCTGCTTCTTTGCAATGAAAGTAGTCAGTTAAGCTGGTTTGGGCAGCTGTCCAGGATGCCTCTCGGATGCCCCCAAGGGACATGTCCGACATGGAGAAGAGAGCCTGAGGAAACCAAGAACTAGATGGAGAGCTTATATCACTTGCTCCAGTCATGCCCCGCTTAGTCCTTTGAGGATGATGAGCTCTGCCTCTCACAATGACAGGTCCTCCCCAAAGGCGCAAACGATCATGTTAATGTGTTAATGTGTTAGAACCAAATAAAAAGGCAAATGTAAGGATTTGACTTATCCAGAAAAGGGCCAAATTGTGATGGCTAGACAACTGAGACAGGACAACTCCAAAACAGCAGCACTGTAGTGGGATGTGTGTTCAAGGAAGGAAAACCAGTGAACCGGGTCATGGGCAGCCAAGGCTCACTGATACACATGGGGGGTGAAGGCTGGCCTGAGTTATCAGATCCAATAAAAGAGCTACTGTAGCTTAATCTGATGAAAGGCCTTTAATGCTGGTTCCAATAAAAAGGTTTACAGTGGATCACAGTTTTAGTGGAAAAAGTGGGAACCTACTCAGTGTTAGGCGGCTGGTCATAATGGTCATAATGCTGATCGGTGTGTATATTGCGCCAATAAAACTAATTAGTTTTTTAGAAACGTTAGTTAGTTGGTACCCCCTCTTTTAATTATATGTATGTTTGTGTATAAACATAAAATAATCTGATATTATTGCATCTTAGTATTAGGTAAATACAACACCAGATGAGCAACATATACTGTTTTTTTTTACTGTGCAATAATTATGCCAAAAGGGGAAAAAAATGTGGGCAATACTAACTGCTTTCACAGATTTTAAGAGGGTAAGTTGCAGCTAGATGCTGCTAATTAATTGATCATCAGCAGGTGTGCAGACTGTTATAAAGGCAGACGTTCTGGCAGGTCACTGGTCCGGAGCATACTGGTGTGTTAGCACAATGCCAAGAGGGAAGACATAAGCAATGGTCTCAGAGAACCAATTGTTACTGCACATTAAGATGAAAAGGGTTATAAAAACATTTCCAAACAATTTGGAGTTTCATTGGTCTACAGTGGGAATAATTATTCACTAATGGAAAGCATTCAAGACAGTTGCCAAACTGGACATAAGAGTGGACGTCCCAGCACATTCATCCCGAGGTCAAACCATCTCAGTTGAGCCACCATCTCAGTCCCTACAGGCCTCAATAAGCATTTTAAATGTTACAGTCCATGGCAGCACAATTAGAAGTAGACATGTATGGTTTGTTACTGAAGGTTACCAGGAGAAAGTGTCTTCTTTCTAAAAAATAATTGGAAAACCTCAAAACAGTGAGCCAAAGCACACGAGAAAATCTACATCTGAATTTCTGAAAAAGAAAAGAATCAATGTTTTTGAAATGGCCAAGTCAAAGTGCAGACCTCAGTCCAAGTTAAATGCTGTAGTGGGATGTTAAGAGAGCTGTGCAGAAGCGAATGCTCAAAAACCTCAATAAAATGAATCTAATATTATAAAGAAAAATGGACCAAATGTATAATAAGATTTCAGTTTAAAAGGGAGCATAAAGGATTAGACATTCATTGGAGCAATGCGAAAAGGTCATGTGGTCTGAGGAGTCCAGTCTTCTCCTATACAAGAGAGAGTGATGCCTCTGAGGAAGTGCATGAAGCAATGCACACATCATGCATAGTGCCCAAGTGGACAAGACTCTGGAGACAGTGTGAGAGGCAAGAGATCTAACCCAAGAGATCTGATCTTAACTCTGTTAAAGGTCTTTAGGATGTGCTGGAGAAGCTTATGAACTGATGAAAAACATGGTGAATGTGTACTATAATCAAATCTAACGGTGAGCCCACAAATATAGAGTGTTCTTTCTTTTTTTTTGCCCGAGCAGTGTAGTTATGCATGGACACTTACCTCCAAATTCTCAGGAGTTGGGTGCTTCCACATAAACCCAAGAAGAAATTTACTGCAAAGAGTGCCCAGTTCTTGGGAATGATCACTAAGCAGTACCGAGACCAAATGAAGCCTAGGAAATAATATTGAAAGCAGGAGCAAAGCAAGTGATTAAAAAAAAATTTTTGAATGCACCTTCACAGGTTTTCATGACTTCAGAATATAATGTCGTAAATCTAAATGAGGATCATCATCAAACGTGCTGGCTAGAGAAATTAGCCTAGAATGTGTAATATTTTACGGCTAAAATAGATAATGGCCACTTCACACTAGTGCTGCCATTTACTCCTAATAATGTATACAGAAATGCTGCAATAGCTACCAAGATGTCAAATACTGTATGTCTTACACCACAATATGCTTCTATTCTAACTGTGTATTTTCTTATCCTTACTACAGCCACAATTTGCCATTTGCATTTTCACCAGTGAGTCCCCTGTACAAAAGCTAAAGGCAAATTGTGTGACAGATTCTTGCCTACATATTCCAGAGTGGACACAGCAAATATTTTTTTTATCTCTTTAACCTGACAATTTCTTTTCAGTTCCCTTATTGCCCCAAAACAGTCAGCATCTCATATACATGATCCTGTATAATTGATATAAAGTAAAAAAATAGAAAGAACTGTAGCACTGTTTCTGTAACTATTTCCACACATGAAAGAGGACACATGTGCCCTGAAAAGAGAAACTACTGTACCTGTGGCAGTGATGACACACGATTGGCTCAGACTCAGTTTTTCTGGTGGACGCGTCAAATCAGAAAAACCAGCAAAAACCAAGCCCTGCAGACGGATGGTACAGAGTACACATATGAGACCAAACGTCTAGAAGCAGCTAACCATCACACCAGAACGGCTCATTACAGACCCTTTGCTGTTGGAATTGCCCTAATGTTTTTAGGTTATTGCTAGATTTTGGAGTGTGGCTGTGGGGATCCGTGTCAAGTAAAAAGGTCTGTGATGCAGTCAATGTTCAAATCCATTCTAGTTGTTCAGTGAGATTGAGGTTGGACATTGGAACATCTGTAGCTTTCATTTGCTAATAGTTACATGTAGACATTATTTAAAAATAATAGAACATGTGACTGACCTACATCTTCTTCTTCAGGACTAAACAATTAGAGCTGGTAATGTCTACTCTTGCTTTGAGCCATGAGCATTGCTGTTCAAAATGATAAACAAATATGAAAACCCTGAGGACCAGAGAGCTACTGTATCTACAGGAATAGCAAGTGATTCGAAAGCTGAGAAAAATGGATCAGAGGCATTTCACAAATACTGGACATCGTCAACACATCAATTTGGACAGTGCTAAGAAAAAAACCTCTACTGCACTTATAACTAGACACTGAATAGAACCATAAAAACAGCAGCTGTTAATGACAAGCACTGTAACAAAAAAACTAAACAGAACAGTCATTTGAATCCATAATTCAACAAAGACTTAATGATCAGAAATGAACTCTGAAATGATTTACAAATAAAATATACAAAAGGTGTGATGGCATAAGAATCCACGCCACTGTTTTGAAACTTGGTTCTAAAGCAGAATGTGCCTGTGTACAATTAAAACATCAGATGATCTCGTTATAAAAAGACCTGTTCCTGGAATTATGAGCACTAAGGAGTAAGTATTGATCTGGATTAAGTTAAAAATATCCCAAACTTCAAACACCCTAAAGACCACCATTAAATCCAAAAATGGAAACAACAAGTCATGCTGGTGAGGAGACAAGAGAAGTGTGGTTACAAAACAAAATCCTGTATAAGAAGGACATTAGTCACAGAAGCAAACAATAAGCCACAGGTCCCTCTAAAGGTGCTCTGAGGAGGAATTCTGTTAATTCGGCAACAACACCAGCTGGACATTCTGGTCTTTATGAAAGAGTGTCAAGAACAAAGTCTGTTTAACAAAGTGCTAACCCTAACCCTAAGAAGATCATCCCCATAGTGCAATGGTGCTGGCAATGCTCTTAATAGCAAAGCCTGGGAAACTGGTTGGGATTGAAGGCAAGAAATATGAAACCAATAAAAGCAATCCTAGGAGAAAACCTGTTCCAGTCTGAGATTTGAGACCGTGGCAGTGTCCTTCAAACAGAACCAAACTCCTAGGTTTACTGTTATGTGGAAGTGGGTCACAAACAATAACCTGAATGCGCTAGAATGGCTCAGGCAAGGCCAAGTTTCCCACCTTGTGAATCTGTGACATGAGATTTTTTTTTAATATTATTGCTGTTAAACAACTGGCATAAATAAGGCATAAATAATTGCAACCAAAGCTGGACATTAATACCGGGGGTGAATACTTGTGCAACTAACAAATGTCGGTTTTATTTTTTTTTAATAAGTCTTTTAAAATAATCATTCAAATAAGTTTCTTTCAATTTCAAGTTGTGACACTTCACTACTGTATATAATTGTTCCATATCCTCTAGCAATATTATATTGGGCGACATCGGTTACATCATAAATTGTACCTAGTAATTGCAACTAACATTTCTAATGCTGACAACTGAAACAATAAGCATAACGTGCTATTTAATGAGGTGAAATATATATTTTATCACCAGCTTAAAGATGAACAATAAATGTATATGTTTTGGTTTTAATTCACCATGCTTAATAAAAGTCATAAGCCATTACAACAACTACAGCCAGTTCACCGAGGCCGAGGCAGCTGACAGATGGATAAGCTAAGTCACGGTGGTACCAAAATAGCTTTCTGCCTGATGGCAATATGTGACTAGGCTGCCTGGTGAGTAGTTTATAGTCTGAATATCAATTTCGAGAGAGAGAGAGAGAGAGAGAGAGAGAGAGAGAGAGAGAGAGATTTCAATAAGAAGGGATCTCACCCATTTAAAAACCGGCGCCCAGAAGAAAACTGTCTTTGGTCCTGGAAAAACAAACAAAAAACACAGCTATAAAAACAATGTTGCTCTGCAGAATGTGGATAATGGCATTTACTTTGTGCTCTCTATAGGAGGAGTGCATGAGCAAATATTGTGGCAAGCACCATTTCCATAAATGATGGGAAATAATGGATGATGGCTAAGACAGTAGGCCAGTGTAGGGCTTAGGACTTTAAACCTCACCTCTGGAGGCATTCTGGGTTTAAAGGACAAAAATCACCTACACTGAAAACATTTTATGCACACAGAGATTCATAACATCAGAGGTTCTATTAACTTAGATGTGTAATATTATTCAAGGAATTCCAAACGTGTACATTGCTATGTCATATCCATTGAATAATACAACAAATGTACAAGGTCCCAAAAGTGTGGATTCACAGCCAAGCAATCAAATGAGGTAAAACTTGATGTAAAACTTGATACCTGGAAACGAGTTCTATTTGATCTTATGTTGTCAATTCCAAAGACCTCGTGTGGGACAGGAATAACAATAATTTAAAAAATCTTGTAAGGAAATGCCAGTGGATCAAGACTTTCGGATCTCCGTACCTACTGGCCAAATATACTCTGTAGTGAAACTTGTTAGTCTATTGACTGTACTTGATGTTTTAAGTGGAAGATTGAGATTGGTCTATAAACTGATAGTATTTCTTTTTATTTGGGTGATTGTTTAACTTTTAGTGAGCATAGTTCAACTAAGGCAGTCACCATAATTTAGGCCACCAATTTTTATGTGCAAAAACTAGTACAGTTAACCAAAGAACAACATGGCTGCAGGTGGATTTGGTTTTAGAATTAACCAACACAAATACAACAGAAGGAAAATAAAACTAACTTTACAAAACACAGCACAATCAAACATGTTTGCAAATTGCGAAAGTTTTTGTGATCCAAAGTGAATGTTGCACACATTCTTGTGAAAGAACTGAGAAACCAAAGAAATCAATGTTATTCAGAGGATATAGGCTATACATAAATGATTTAATGTCTAACATACCTAACATTCTCTCTTATGGCATTACAGTATTGTTTGACAACCACAGGGGAAAAAAAGTTTGCAATGTACATGAAGGTATTATTTTATGGGACTGATATTCTGAATAGTATTACAGGAAGAAACTTGCTATTTGTTGTTTCCAGGTGCCAATGGACACCACGTAGGTATTGTTACAGTAATGTATTAAACAGAAAAATAAGCAAGGAAAAATGATCCATTTAAGTCTCATGTCACTGTAGTATGCATGTGTGAGCTTGAAAGATAATAACAGTGTTCTGTTTAGTATTCAGCTTAAATGAGGCACTGGCCTACACTTTGCTGCCGTTATCTGTTATGCATTATGTCCACACAGTGTTTGTGTTGCCATTGTACATTCATCACATGCATTGTGACCTTGTAGATAATTCTGCTGTTATTTTAACTTGATTCAGTTAAGTGTTTTGAAAGACTGGAGATGTAGCTCAAGTTATAAAAGTGAAGTGATCACAGGTCTGCTTTGAAATCAATTTGATGTATTAAATATTAGTTTCCCCCCCATGTTTGCTCATGGCAGTAGAATACAGCATGTTTAACATGTCCTGTACCACAGGTGAGCCCAGGCACGTTGGATCAAGGTCAAGCACATTTTTCTTTTTAATACAATCACAGCACACAGGCTGCACTCAGCACTCCTCAGAGGTTTTCATTCTATTTTGGCACCTTATAACCCATTCATCTTGTACAACTGTATGAATAATATATGATTACCTGCAGGGTGGTTGTACAGAGGTCTCAGTTTTGGCGGAAGCACAAGCTCGATTTTGTCCAGCGTCTTGTGATATGTGACTCTTAGACCAGTGGAATAATAACGCAGGAAAGCTCGAGCGCCGTTCATACTGATTCTCGCTGTCGAGCCGAATCCAGAGAAATGTCCAGTCACACGCAACCTGCTCGGACAAACGTGCGCACAGTCTCCCCACCCTCCGGTACGACCTATCACAATGTCGTCAGGAAAAAAAAGGCGTATTGTCACCAAGCATAAGAGCGCTGCTCGATTTTAATCTGGGCTAAATGTGTCCTGTAGGTTGCAGTTGCCTTCAGACGCCACATCATGCGAGACACGAGACAGCAACACTGGGCTTAAAAATAATCCGGGAATAACTGGATGATTAGTAATTCTGCATCTAATTATTATTATTATTATTATTATTATTGCAAAAAAGAGCAATGAACTTAAAAACACGTGAAGAATTACAGGAAAGTGACAGTTAACGCTTCCGCTTAAAAAAAAAAAAAAAAAAATCCGGTAGAGTGTCGTGAACTGCACAGTGTACAACATTTCTATCTTATAGAAACTATAAAATCTGTTGTGTGTTAACCAGAATTTTATATATTCTGTTCAAAATGACAAAATTTGATACAAAACTTCCGCAGCAGGAACAGAAACGGGGCATTTCAGAATGCACTTAGAAAGAAAAAAAAAGAAGAAAAAAAAAGAGAAAGAAACAGTTGCCTCAGAGATCAAAGAAACTTCAGGCTGTCATTTTCTAAAAGCCAGATCAGCTTAATTCTGACTCAGTTACCATGGCAACATACTCTTTGAAGCTAGAGCGAGCAGGTGTAACTTAAACTTACCCCGAGTTTCTTCTCCTCTTTAGTGGAAGTCTGCAACTGTCAAGTCCACGTGTGACTGGTTCCCTGACGATGGGAGTGTTTTGTTTAACATCAGTGACGCTAAGCAGGTTTCCTTGGACTGGCAAGACTTACTGTAGACTTTTGTGCGGTTTCCAAGTCCCACACAGACCCATAAGATTAATTTAAGGAAAAAAAGTCCACAAATGCAAAAAAAAAAATAATAATAAATAATAAAATTAAATAAATAAATATTAATAATAAATCCAAGAATGGACGAATACTTTTTCGCAGCACTGTATGTCCTACTCAATTAACAATCCTGATACCAATCCTGACCACACTGCTGACACATGACAGATAAAAGAGCAGACAAATACACAATACACCATTGATTCTGACTGACACATCACCTCCCCAGTGTGAATAAAAACAATATGCTGTTTTAATCAAGTCTTCTTTATTTTCTGCATGGCACAAATGGATTACAGTAGTTCTTTTTGTTCAAACGAGTAAATAGGCTTGTCAGCAACCTTTAACTGATGTTCCAGCATTTATATTTAAATATTTGCATTTTGCATCTGCAGCTGTACAGTGTGTGTTCAGTTCCTATATTTTAATTTTTAATTGGCTTCTCCAAAATTCACCTTGTACAACTGATTCACAAGAAGCTATAGGAACAAAAACGACATTCGAAAATGCATTTTACAATATCAGGTTTAATTTGTTTAATTGCAAGTCAGAGGTCAATGCTGAACAATATACAGGGTGGGCCAAAAGTAGGGTTACTTCATTATCTGCTTAACCTTCAAAATCCTTCACCTTCACCTTCAAAATTTTTTAGATATAAAAATTATTATTATCAAGAAAGTGGAGCAATTGAGAGATTAAATGTTCGATGTAAAATGTCTAATATGTAATTATAATATATGTAAATAAAAGTCTAAATTTCGAATAAAGGAAAAATATTTAAGTGTTAACTGTAACCCTACTTGTGGCCCACCCTGTATTATGGCAGTATATTATGCTGTGGAGGTGGATGGACTCCCTTCCTGATTTTCATTTTGAACATTGTTCTGTTAAGAGAAAAAAGGCACAATATTGATGGTACAACACTATCATTAACTGTTAGATTTTATTTGTAAGGTGTATCCCCAATAGACCTTCCTGCATTTTTCCTCTCTGTGCAGCTGAACAAGTTGTGTTCAACTGTAACCAATGATTAAAATAAAAAAAATACTTAGAACTGCATGAAGGTCAGTAACCTGAAGACAATGAAGAAGCTTAGATTGTAAAATTATAACTTTACTCATAAATGTGCTCCGAAAAGTGTAATTTGAACTGTGCTCACGTCAGTAGGTGCCCAAGTGCTGCAGATATAACAGTGTGCTGATATTCAGTACAACAGCATGACCATGTGATATTGCTTTTATACAAGAGTTCCATGAACAACATTCATTACCATCCGATTATGATTCGTTTATTTAACCAGTTTGCTCTGCTAACTCATTTACTTTCACAACTGGTGGTCCTAACCAACCAAGACTGGAAGAGGTGGCAAATGACTGTTGTGTGAAATGAAAAGCTATGACGCTATGTAGGGCATAGGGGTCGAAGAAAATTCGGAACAACTGAGAAGCCATTACTAAGAAGACAAAGTGTTGTTAAAAAAGACAATGTTATCAGATGTGTTTTCTTGCTGAAAGAACTTACGTGACTGGTTTTAAATGTGGGTTTTGGCAGGCAGCTGCTCTCCCTTCTTTCCAGGACTGTGGACTGTACTGACCTACCTAGCCGCCGACAGTTACTGTGATAAATGGTTGTTAGAACATCTGTGACGCAATAGTGATACATATAGTTAAAAATACAAGGGCAGTTATGCTCTAGATCACTCGTTCAATCAGATTTCTCAGTCGGGACTAACTGTTGATTAATGCTGTATAACACATCTTGAGTCATTGCCAAGTACGTTTGTTCCTGTTGTGTTGCACATGCATTATAATGTAATGTAATGAAATATATACTCATTCTGCATATTCATTGATATTTCCAGATTTCTGGGAGTATTTGTGCTTCATTTTTAACTGTATCTTTAAGCAAAGCACACACCATGTCTAACACTTCCTTCAGCATGAACCCTTCAGCTAATAGGGAGGAGAAACTTAGGGTAAATTTAAGTAAATGTGCTAGAAAGCCAATTAGCTTCACAGAGTATGTTGCAATAATATTTGACGCAGAATCAAGTTGAACAGGCTTTTAGAAATCAGAAACCATGAGTTTCCTTGAACTCTTAGTCAACTAGCTATATCTGTAACTAAACCAGCTTTTTGAAATACCCATCTAATGTGAGCTCCTCCATGTTATACCAATAGACATAATAATAGGAAGATGCCACATAGGCTACTGTCCACCATATTAGTTCAGCAAAGTCTGACCTGTGTGAGGACAGTTTTTGATCTCTCACTGTTAGGGACATTCAGTGTAACTGAA
>JAAGKR010002081.1:0-104478 GCA_011419295.1 Clarias macrocephalus | reverse complement strand
TAGGCATGCGTTCTCTCTACACTCCATTTCTCCCTCTACACAAATGACTGCACCTCTACAGACCCCTCTGTCAAGCTCCTAAAATTTGCAGACGACACTACAATCATCGCCTTGTTGCTGCAAGAACTGTATACTGTATATCCAGAGTGAAGAAAAGGGCTCGGAATGTCACTTCGGACCCCTCACACCCAAGCCACCTTTTCTTTGAACCTTTGGTTTTCTTTGAACCGTCTGGTTGGCACTACAGGGAACCCTACAGAGAACAGAAGAGCAGTTTTTCCCCCCAGGCAATCTGGGAATAGTTAAAGTTCTTAGTCTTCTCACTGTGCAATAAATATATGTGCAATATTGTGTGCAATACCACTGATATTTATTTGACTTATTTGATAAAACCCCACATCCTACTTCATTAGTTAACTTTCCATTTGTTAATAACCAGCTTATTGAATGTGTGTGTGTACAGTAGGTGTGTGTGTGATTTTTCTTTCTTCTTTTTTTTTTTAAGGTCTTCACAATGATAAGAATATTGAACAGTTTTCACCTTGTGTCCAGACTGATATTTTACTCCACGATGGTTCCTTATGGTTACTGCTCTTTAGGATGGAGTTAGATTTACTGTAAGTGTCAGTGGGAGGATGTTAAGACATACAGTATGTTACAGTATCTTAAGTTGTGGGTGTGTTTCTTTTAATGCATTTGTAAAACATATATTTCAGTGTAACTTTGAAAAAAAAAGTGTGCAAAGTGTGTTTAAGATAAATCCTTACTGTGTCCTGCGGTTTGAAATAAAACATAAAAATCCAAAACAATTTGCCACTCACTCAGAACTGTAGTTAGTCTTTATATGTGTGTAGTTGCTGGGATGAACATGGTGACATTTATTATGTAGTGTGGATTTGAGGTTTCAGTTTTCAGGAAGTGGCTATGGTGTCATTTCGGGTTAAATTTAAACCCTATTAATCCCCCCCCCCCCCCCCCGTGCTTTTTTTTGTCACAGGAAGCTCATCACCAAAACGCATGTATGAGCAAACGTACTTGGCAATACAGTGGAACCTTGGATTTCGAGCACAATTCGTTCCGGAAGTGGGCTCGTATTCCAAAAACACTCGTAAACCAAATTTAATTTTGCCATAAAAAATAATGAAAACTCAAATTATTCGTTCTACAGCCCAAAACAATAAATACATAAAAATAATTAATACAACATATAAAGTAAAAATAAAACAAATTAACCTGCACTTAACATAAAAAAAAAAGTAAAAAATTAATCCAGACATTTAAGTGTTTCCGTTTGTGCGCGCAGGTGCCGTGTATTTGTATGTGTGTGTGTGTGTGTGTGGAATTAGCCTCTCGCCTCGTCTTAAACAGTAAAACTCCTTCTCCCTCCCACACCTCGCTTTTTAAGTTTCACAACTAACATACACAATGCAAGCACTGTTTTAATGGGAAAAAAAATCTCTCTAATGATACTCACGTGAGCATACTAACGGAATCACTGCTGTAAAGTAAAAAATAACAAATAACAAATGAACCAGCACCTTACCTTTGAAAAGAATTGCGACAGAGCTGAGTTTTCTGTGTAAATAAAGCGCCGGGGAGATCTGTGTGTGTGTGTGTGTGGGGGGGGGGGGGGCACAGTGTCAAATTACACGCGCGCCTACAGAAGAGAGAGGGAGATGTTGATTATAAGAGACAAGCACTAAGACGCAGCAGGGGACTCTTATTTTGACACAGGGGACGCAGCAGGGGAGACGATTACCCATAATTCCCTCAGCGCAAGAGAGAGAAAAATCATTGGCTCAGTTGTGATCACTTGCCGCTCGGTGTCAAAATAAGAGTCGCATGCATGATACATGATACTCGGCACTCATAAACTAATACTTGCTCGGTTTCTGATTAAAAAAATATTTTAAATCTTTGCTCGGTTTGCGCAACACTCGTAAACCACGTTACTCGCAATCCGAGGTTCCACTGTAAAGCTGTTTCTGATTCTGATATTTCACTGTGTTAGTTTTTCATCAGTTCACAGAATATTTGCCCAAAAGTTTTGGGGATAATCTAGATTTTTTTTTTTTTTTTTGACAAATGTGAGATGAGCCTTTTGTGTTATCTTTGTGTAATATCAAAAATTTGTTTTATTTCGCTCATTTAAGTGAGAAATATACAAAACATTTTAAAAGATTTTAAAAGAAGTCTTATTCACTGTTTTTATTCTGTCTAAAGAAAAATACTAAAATCTAAATACTAAAAGGCCATGATGATGTACGAATATTTTTCTCAAGTTTAGTCACAGAAAAAGAGGAGTGTGAGAAGCTCAGTCATCTGTGAGAGACTCAGAGTAGAGCCACTACTCCTTTGCATGGAAAGGAGTAAGTTGAGGTGGTTCAGGCATCTACTGTATTACTGATGTTATCAGGATGCCTCCCTGGCACATCCAGCTGGAAGGAGGCCACAGGTCAGACCAAAGACTAGGAAGAGAGATTATATCACTACACTTACCCTGGAACGCCTTGGGACCCCCCCAGTCAGAGTTAGCTGAGGTGGTTGTGGAAAGTGAAGTTTGAGGTTCCCTGCTGAATTTTGGATAAAATGGATGGATAAATACATTTAAATTTACGGCACCTGCTGGCAGGCACCCTTATCCAAACCGATTTACATTTTTGTCCCATTATACATCAGAGCAGTTGAGGGTTAAGGGCCTTGCTCAAGGGCCAGACAGTGGCAACTTGTTGGTTGTGGAGGTTGAACCTGAGACTTTCTGAACTGATGTCCAATAGCTTAACCACTGAGCTACCTCAGCCACAATATAAGGTTGTGGGGGCTGGAACGAGAAGCCTGGGAACTGTTACAGCACCTAAGAGAAATGTAGGAAGATCCTAACTAAAAAAATTATACATAACAATTAGAGAAGACTAAAAGAGAAAAACCTCAAAAAGGAGTGAACATGATTAACATCAATGAGTGAGTAACAAGCTGCCAATCATGCAAGGGCCATCTTGATTGACATTCGAAACTCAGTGTCTCATCAACTCTCTCTCTTAAGGAATCGTTGTTTGTGCAGAAAACAGTCAGCACTTATGGCCAACACATTCTCTGTTGCATAACATGCAACTCACTGCAAACCCACACTTTTACAGTACCGCTGTGCAGGTGTCAAACCAAGTTGCATCATGGGAGCTTTTATTGTCTTTTCTCTATACAAGACTACATAGAGTGCAGATACAATGACTACACAGGATGTGAATGTATCATGGTAAGAAGTTTCCCTGAACATTTAGGAGCCTGTGCACTTTTGGTTTAGACTCACTAGAATGTTGTGACATTTCTTTCATTTTTATTTGGCCTTCTACTTATATGGCTCAGCTATTTCAAGTCCAGACTTGCAGTCTGATTGATATACTCTCACCAGGAATCAAGCAGAAAATGAGGAAATAAGGAAATGATACTTTGTGCTAAATGAGAAGTGTGTGAATGTAATAGCTGGGCAAAGAAATCTTAATATCACGGGCACTATTTGGTTCATACATCAGCCTTACAGCAATGGCATTCACAATCTAGTTTGTAAACATTTGTCTTCAGTTTAACACTAGAAAACACTCTAAAATGGATGACATTTAAAAAGAAACATCTGTGCATTCGAGGAAACACTTCAATTTAATTTTGTTTCATTTCAAATTACCAGTTGGTTAATACTGCCTGATTTTATTTATTTATTTATTGTCTGAGATCACGATAAGTACTTTATCCTGGTCTGGCTTGGATCTTATCCCACGAACCCTTCTGTGGGAATACACTCAGAATGGGATAGGAGAGGGCAACCAATAGTTACCCCTAAGGAAACTGGCACGGACACAAGCAGCTAAATGCATGAAAAGAGGAAGAATTTTCGTTCAGAGGCAGTTCGGAGACGTTCCTGAAAATCAGATGTCTATCAGCGACATGGGAACAGAGGAGCATTGTGGGGACGTGAACTTCTGTTGAAGAATGTTGTATTCATCCACATGAGAGAGACAGAGAACGCAATGTACTGTACTTGCATCGTATAAAATGAATATGAGTGTGTGTGTGTGTGTGTGTGTGTGTGTGTGTGTGTGTGTGTGTGTGTGTGTGTGTGCATTTTTGACCTTAGCAACAATTTGTGAGAGTGTGAAGAGGGAAGTTGAATCTGGTCATCATTCAGCACATAGTAGATTGAGGAAACAGAAAGAGGCGCATACAATAGAGCAGTTAAATCCATCAACATGCTTTCCTGAGCTGGAGTGTGTGCGTGTGTGTGTGTCACAGTGTTCATGTTTGAGAGCGAGAGAGAGAGAGACAGATTGCAAGATCCCATTATTGTCCATTATTAGTATGTTCCAAAAGCCATCTCTTTATACCACAGCATTGTTGAAAATGGTCTATCAGATGCTGCAGGTTTTTAACTCTAACACAATAAGCTGCATATGCGGAAAAATTTACCTGACATAAGCAAAGACCCTAAGACAAAAGAGGAAGTTACTTGTTTTGGATTTTTACAAGACGTTAAAAATAAGCATTTAATAATGGCATAACGTAAATGACTGTGGCACAAGTTATTGCTTTATAAATTCCCTATAATACTGTAGTGTTATGAGTTATAATTATTTTTTTCTTGCTGTGAGGTAATACTCTAACAAGCTTTGTGCTATTTTCCCTCCAAATACCAAACAGGATAAAGAGAAAGTTGTATCCTTATTGAAGCACAAATGAAATTTTTTTGTTATTATTATTATAATTTTTTATTGGATGATGTGTGTTTTTAGCCTATCTACTTTAAGTTTCTTTTCAACCGAGCAAAATAATAAATAATCCCCCTCGTTCACATTCATTACACATGTAAGTATATTAGCCATGCTCCTGTTAAATGAGGTGAAACGTTGTGACAGAAGTGTGTGAGAAATAGCAGCTTAAATATGGCGGATCCTCTACTTTCTATATAGCTTGAGCTAGAATGAAATCAAGCAGATCCATCAGAATTCTTCTACTCACTTCCTTATACCATTCGTCATTTATTATATTCATTATTGGTACCGTTTGTCCTCCATTCCATAAATGTTTGATGCTTAGTTATCTTCAAAAGACAGGGAGAGTTAGTCCTGATAGTACATTGATACTAACCCATCCTAATGAATTTACTCCAAGTGTTCAATTTCATTTGGGTTTGCTGTGGTTTGTTATATTTTCTCATAATCAGCATATTGCATTAGTAAAAGTGTGTGTGTGTGTGTGTGTGTGAGTATTTTTTAAGGTCTTTATAATGATAAGAATATTGAACAGTTTTCACCTTGTGTCCAGAAGGAAGACTGATATTTTACTCCACAATGGTTCCTTATGGTTACTGCTCTTTATGATGGAGTTAGATTTACTGTAGGATGTTAAGACATACAGTATGTTACAGTATGTTACGGTCTGGGTGTGGTTCTTTTAATGCATTTGTAAAACATATATTTCAATGTAACCTTGAATAAAAAACTTCCTCTTATTTGGCAAAGTGTGTTTAAGATAAATCCTTACTGTGTCCTGCGGTTTGAAATAAAACATAAAAACTCAAAACAATTTGCCACTCACTCAGAACTGTAGTTGGTCTTTATATTTGTTTAGTACCGTAGTTGCTGGGATGAACATGGTGACATTTATCATGTAGTGTGGATTTGAGGTTTCAGTTTTCAGGAGGAAGTGGCTATGGTGTCATTTCGGGTTAAATTTAAACCCTATATATGGACGTGGTGAGAACTTAAGACGAAGCAAAGAAGAGAACCAGTATCACTTGAAGTAGAAGTCTTAGTAGACTTAGTCTCCTTGAAACAAAGACACTAAAATAACTAATGAGTATCCCAGTATTCCAAAACTCCTATTTTTTTTTTTTTGTAAACATTTCCTATCATATACTCAGTCCCACAGCTGGGGTGAGAATCCCAGTATACTTTTCTTATTTTCTTATCACCTCATATGACCAAAACCCAATTCGTGAATATAAAAATGAGAAACCAACACAGCAAATTCTGGGTTATGAATAAACTCTGAGACGATTATATACAACACGTACTGTATATTGCAGTATACATGCATAACCATTGTATATACCATAAAGCAGGGTTAAAGTAGCTCTCTTTTCTTTGACTTGAGTTTTCAATCATTTTCAGGAGTTAAATCTAAATGGCCATGGAGTTACATTTCTAATACTCTATTCTAAAATGAGAACAAAAAAAAATGGTGTGTGAGTGCAGCAGAACAACTCTTTCACACATGTCTAACTCAGGAACATTGAACTCCGGATATTTGCTGTGAGATGTAGTTTAGATTAGATTAAACTGCATTTGTAGCCAGTTTGTTGGTCTAAGTTTTATTACTTGGTATTGAACTACTAAGTTTTAAATAAGATAAGATAACAGAGTAAGAGGATGTGAGCTTATCTAAGTTTACACTAAAATAAAAAAAAGGGTTAATGGTTTTGCATGTTGAAATGAAATTTCCACAGAGTGCAGATAAGAATCAATGTGCTGATGAACTCACATCAGCACCAGTGACTTTACTGATTTGTTCAACACGGTTCAACAACCGTGATGGTATAAATCCTCAATGTCAATAAAAACAACAAATCAATAGTGATATATTGATTTAAATGAAATAATGTTCATTATAAGTGAAATAGTAATAATATATTATTGATTATACTGTAAAAATCTAATTCCTCATATAAACTCTGAAAGTATTAAATCAACACTGGGGATATGAATGTCTATGTAATTTGTTACAGATCAGCGTTACAGACTGGATTGCTGTCCCTACATGAAAGTTGCCACTAGTTTCCATTTACTATGATGATGATGATGATGATGATGATGATGAGGAGGAGGAGGAGGAGGAGGAGGGCTACAGGGTTAAAATTTACACTGCAACAGAGCATAACAATCTGTCTAGCA
Organism: Clarias macrocephalus; assembly: GCA_011419295.1. Lineage (NCBI taxonomy): Eukaryota > Metazoa > Chordata > Actinopteri > Siluriformes > Clariidae > Clarias > Clarias macrocephalus. The sequence goes on along the minus strand of JAAGKR010002081.1, from coordinate 97,537 downwards.
TGCTAAACATCCATGTCTGTATCTTCACTTATAAACCAAAACAAATCTAATTTCATAATTTTTTTTATTGCCTGAATGACATTGTGTATGTGTCAGGAGAGTCAACCAAAAACAGCTGTATATATACAGCTGTATATACAGCTATATATATATATATATATATATATATATATATATATATATATATATATATATATATATATATATAAAAGTTATTTGGAAATCCTGTGCCCTGATGGGAATAAAAACTCCATAGATGTGATACTCTGGTCATTCAGTGCATTCAGGTCATCAGCTGACTTCATTTTATTGCCTCATAACTCAGCTGAAGCATCACCGATCATAACACTTGTCTTCAGAAGCTTGTACAGAGGCCACTATGCATGATGGGTGCATCTCCTCATGCGCTTCCTTCCCTTTTTACCCTCATGCACCCATCGCTCTGGAATGAACAAACAAGTGGTTTTCTTATGGACACACAGATGTTTAGTCCCGTGAGTTCAATCCCATGAGTTCTCATCACATTGTGTTTGCATGGAAATGCTCTTTAATAGTTTTCACTATTAAAAAATTCAAGTGTTTAAGTGATTTTTTGATGATTTTTTTTTTTTTTACCACATTTCTTTCACAAAGTTACCGGTTCAGCACTATCCTTTCGGATTTTTTTTGTGATAAGGTGAAGGGTTCCGGTTTAGGTCTCCTTAGTTGTTTTCTTTCGATCAAAGAAAGATCAAAGAAAGTTTTTTCATGCTGCCCACACAGTTCTGAAATTGTGACTTTATTCACCAGGCAGTTGAGACACACACACACACATGTATATAGTATACATATGACAAATGGCATTGTGACCTTCAGCACAAACAAAACTCCTATTTTCAGCAGCAGTGAATAGCATTACTCATCTTGCACCATGTGTCCTTGGTGAGACCTCGGGTCTTTTACGGGTCACCCCATTGTTAAAACATAACAACAAAAACCTTTTCGTCAGCATAGCAGTCAAAAGCCAATCACTAAGACTATATATCGTGCCACACTATGTCACCGTGTCCCTCATGAGCTTCATATTACTATTGTTGGGAAGTCTGGGACTTTTTGCTCATTCTTCTGGCTGAATAAAATTGTATGACCATACTTAACTTATAACAGCATAGTGGGCTAAAAAAAAAATGTCTCCCTGATCTCTTTCACAGAAACACATGTATACTTCTCTTTATGCTGACATAGCTGTGAACAAAGTACAGTAAGAACAGAGAGCTCATGTTCACACTTCACCTCATAGTTGAAGTGGGAGCCTTAAAATTAGAAGTAGCACCTTCTGAAAGAACATTTTGTCTCTTTGTTGAAGCGAGAAAGTGAGAGGTTGCAAAAAGTACTTCCTCTACTACAAGCTTGGGCTTCAGCAGGATGTGGCAGTTTTTGGTGTTGTAATTAAATGTTGTAACTGAATATGTTTATGGAAAGTCTAACCAAATGAGCAGATCATTTGAAAGTCCGATCTTTACCGCTAATGTGTACACTGTAAAAAAAAACGGTGCGTAAATCGGTAAATTTTACGGTAAAAAACTGGCAGCTGTGGTTACCAGAATTTTACCGTAAAAAATACAGTAGCACCGTTATTGCACTATAAAAAAACGACAGCTGTGGTTGGCAGAAGTTTACTGTAAAAAATATGGTAGCAATGTTTTTGGTTCTACGGGATCGCACTCATTATGCTGCATATTTTATGGATTTTAATTGTCCTTTTTTTCAAGCCTGACCAGGAATCAAACCCAGACCCTGGAGGTGCAAGGCGACAGTGCTAACCACTACACTACCATGCTTGTTAGGCAACTGTTGTCGTTGTTGGACTTCCTCGGTTTCCCCACGTCCCCTCACACGACTTGCACTCCAACAACGACAACACTTATGTAGCAAGCATGGTAGTGTAGTGGTTAGCATTGTTGCCTTGCACCACCAAGGTCTGGGTTTGATTCCCCGCCAGGCTCTTAAAAAAAAGAGCAATTAAAATATGCCGCATAATGAGTGTGATCCCGTAGAACATTGCTACCGTATTTTTTACAGTAAACTTGTGGCAACCACAGCTGCTGTATTTTTATTGTAAAATTTACGCTTTGTTTTTTTACAGTGCAATAACGGTGCTACCGTATTTTTTACGGTAAAATTCTGGTAACCACAGCTGCCAGTTTTTTACTGTAAAATTTACCGTTTTTTTTTACAGTGTATGGGAACGTTAGGGGGTGCTTTCAGTCATGCTTCTGGCCAGATGTAATGTATTAGAGGCAGATTTGGGTAAAGATGGCAATAGGGAACATTTTTCAAGTCTGGTCATGTGTGCATGATGTGGCTTAGCAGAAATGAACATGATTTCATGAATTGCATAATAATGTTGATTTTCCATGTGAGTTTGTCCTATCATTCCTGGAGTCCTAAGCACACTTTGTTGAGGTGGATGTAATTGGTTATACAGTATGTGAGAGTTTTATTTATGAACACCTCTTAAATCTAGCTTTAACTTGCTTTGTCAAGCTTGAAAAGTATGCAGAAAGAATTTGAATTGCTGCTCTGGATGACTAATTGTGGTCAAAAAGAAAAGTAATTTATGAATCTATTTAGCTACATAATAAGGACGCTGGAAAAGACCAGCTGTCCATCCTGTACCTCATAAGCTATCTAGATCTTCGGGCAACCATTAGTAAATGTTTATAATGGTTATATTTAATAATGTCTAGTGTCTAGTCAGGTTATCTGTCTAGTAACTGTCTAATAACTGTCTATTGAGGTTATCTAAAAAGATTCTCATTCTCTCCTACCTACAGTATCTGGATATAGTTTAACTAGCTAGTTTTTTGCATTTGGCTAAAAAGTGCTGGTGTTATTTGAAATACTTATCAAAGCTAAACAGGGAAACTTTATCATACTACAAAATAACACCTTCCTAGCCTAACAACACCTTCAGAGGAAGACGGAGCATGTACTCTTCTCAGTGGTTTCTCAGTGGCATGCAGCAAACAGCAGCGTTACCACCTTCTAATTCAACTAACATGGGGCAGTCTAGAACAGAACATGTTGCAAAAGACAGATGAGACTCTGGAGTTTTGTGTCACTGTGAGACTCAATCGAGAGAATATACTTTATTACACTACTATTATTTAAATACATTTAATTTTGTAAATTCAGCAAATATCTCCTCATAATCTGCTAGCTGTCTGTTGCAGATCCTCAAGAGATCATGTTATAAAGATATATATATAAGTATGTTACAGTGTGTGTGCGTGCATGGTTTACCAAACAAATAGCTGAACCAAATGCACAGATTCAGTTTATCAATGTGTCCACTCGGTTAAGTAATCATGCGTTCTATGCACATGGTCATATGTATGCTCAGTTTGTTAATCCGTGCACATAGACTCTGCCAAAATAAATTTATTTCTGTACCACATGAGCCCTGGGGTATTATAGTACATGTATGGGTCTTACAATGATTTTTGATTGAAAATAATCATAAATCATTGTAAGTCTGTGAGCTAAAAAAAAATTTCTGGTGTTTTGTGACAGTGGTGTTATATCAATATTTTATAAACATTTCCTTACTTATTCTGTATCCTTACATTCTCTTATACATACACTTATCCTGTACAGGGTTGTGGGAGACCTGGAGCCTATCCCAGGGGACTCTAGCCACAGGGCACAAATGGGGTACATCCTGGTTGGGGTGTCAGTCCATTGCAGTAATATTGTATATATTATATATCATATATTGCATTAATAATATTAATATTGGTCAGTTATCCTAGTGTCAATGTATGTCTATGAATTTGAGGGCGAATTATTCCTATTCCTATTGAGGCCTATTTTGACATTTGACATATTAACAGTGTACAGTATTTGTTTAGCCTTATAATAACAATCTTTCTCCAGAATTACTGACTACATTAACAGTGTACAGTATTTGTTTAGCCTTATAATGACAAACTTTCTCCAGAATTACTGACTACTTCTTTAACAACCCTGATGGTACAAAATCTGTAAAGTTAACCCTAAATTAAATTAACAAATTTATTCATGAAAAATTTATAAAGCTCTCAAATGTGAGATTTATTAAGCTGTATAAAAAATGCATAAGTTGCTAGAAGTTATAGAAATAATAAGTCTTTTCTGGAAAATAACCTGAAATAGAACACTTAGAAACCCAAATATTTCTTTATCCGTTTAATGATGTAATGAAGAAGCCAGGGTTAAATGTTTAAGCAGTTTTCAGCTTGTGTTTTTTTTTTGTTGTTGTTGTTGTTGTTGTTGTTTTTGTCGGTTTTTATTTAATTCCCCAAATTGATATGGAAAAGTCGGATTAGTAATCAACACGAAAAAAAAAAAACACAATGCTTCAGTGTTTGAAGGCTCACTTGAGAATCTCACATGAATTTATTATGTCTTATTAATCATTTTAAATTGTAAGGTTGTGTCTCACAAACAAGAAAAGAACAATTTTACAAGGAATGTTTAAAAAATAGTATTAAAATAAAACATTATCTAAAAAGTGTTGATTTTTAGATAAATTCTTAGTTGACTTTTATATTTTTTTAGGTATTGGTTATTTATTGCATCCCCTATTAAGATTTTTTTTTTTTTTTTTTTTAATGAAATGAAAAACATGAACACTGTGGTAACGGCAAGATAGGTTCTGGAGATGGTGTATTTTCAGCTCTTCCCTTTTTATAGCCAGACGTCACAACCCCCTCCACCTCCAGAGGGGCTGGGCGCACACTGCTCACCCAGTGAAACCCTCCTCTTTCATTTCAGTTGTGAGTTTGAGAGACGAAGATTTATATAGAATTAGAGAGAGGGAGAGCTGGGGATCTCTTGAGTAGAGAAAGCACCAAACAGTGACTGTATTATTCTTTAATTTGATGCCAGAGAGCAGGCTTTAGTCAGTGGTTAGTGTGTTCAGTTTGGATCTGTTTTCTTCTTTCTCACCATGAAGCATCTGTTTCTGCTGTTTCTTGGTGAGTCACATCTATTTTAGTTTTGCTTCCATGTCAGTGGTTACAGATGTAGTTTTGTATTTGTACTGCTTTCCTGTTTGATTTTTGCAACACTCCATGATATTGCAAACGGAACTGGCGTGTTGAGATCTGATGGTCAGTGTGTGAAATTTAGCATTTGTAATTCATTGATGAGCATTGTTTATTCGTGAATATAAATGCTGTGTACAGTATGTGAGGAATAAAACACTCCACGTCATGCTGTTTCAGTAAAATAATCAGTGACACTGGTGTGATGGAGTTCCCACCTAAGTGCTGATTATTTTTTTATAACAACTACAGGCGGTCAAACTCAGGCCAAACTTTTAATAGAATAAATCTTTATTTATTTCTCTATATGATCATTTGCTACACTAATGCGCTTACCCCATCATTTCACTAGTGCAGGATACCTTCAGTATACCAAAGTTTTTTTTTTTTCATTATGAAATGTAATTCACAGACGTACAGCTTTCTTTCAAATGTTTGCACCATTCACATGTTTTACTGCAGCTAAAAGGCTCATCACTGTACTGTGCTTCAAATCTTGACCTAAAGAACATGCTGTACTATACTTTTCTATGCTGTATATTTCGAATTTACTGTTGTGAAACATCAGTTTCACACTTTAGTTCACACTTACTGAAGGCTGTACATATGCATCCTGTTATCAATGTCTTTTTTTTTATTTCTTGAGGTTAATATGAAAAAGAAAAAGAAAACGTCATCTTGTCATGGTAGTGATGTTACAATAAAACACAACCTTCTCTTCTCTGTTCAGAAGATTTTCTCAGTGATGGACACTCGAGAGCACAAATACTTAATAAACACCTGTTGCAAGTCTCACCAGATCAGTGACTATACACTACCTGTCAAAAGTTTGGACACCCCATCTAATTCCATGTTCTTTGCTGATTTTTATTAGAATAGTGCTGAAGGCGTCCAAAATATGAAGTTTGAACAGTTGATATTGAGAGATGTGGCTGAGAGATGTAATGTTGTACGATCTTTCTGCCACTTTGCACTGTAAAGCCTTTACAACGGCTCTAATCTGATGTGATGTTAATTGGTGATTTCTGAGGCTGGTGACTCTAAATGAACTTCTCCTCTGCAGCAGAGGTAAGTTTTGCTCTTGCTTTCCTGGGAAGGTCTTCATGAGAGTGAGTTTCATTATGGTGATTACTGTTCTTGCAAGAACTATTTCAGAAGAGCTGACGTTCGAGTTTGGTGGCTGTTGTTGTTGTTGTTGTTACTTAGTTACCAAATTACGTATGTGTTATTTCATAATTCTGTTTTAAAAAATCCAGCATTGCTCTAGAATATGAAAAAATAAATGTAAAAGTTCTGTCCAAACTTTTGACTGGTACTATATATAGTATATCTTTGCTGAAAGTATCGTGTTAGTACTTTGTTTATTATTAGACGTATTAGATTCTGCATGTCACACAACTTCGCATGTACACACATAAATCTGATTTGCAGCAGAACTACCGTAGGAGCTGCTGCTATAGAAAGCTAATCAACACTTTCCGACCAATCAGAATAGAGTATTCATTAGGTATAATAAAGAATACTGTGTGTTAAAAGTTTATTGGACTGTTTTTATGCCACTTAAAGCATGAAACCAAAATTATGTTATTTGGAGCCACGTTGGTTTTTAGTGAGACATGTTATCTGTAACATCTGCAGCTTTACAAGCAGTAAAACTGTGCATGAACTCTGCAAGATTTAGTGAAGTCTGTTGTCTCAAGCTGACCTTTTTCTGACTTTTTAATCCATCTTTCATCTCTTATTTTTACCATTCTTTCTCACCCACATGCCCACGCGCACTCACATACAGATTTGACATCACGGGGACGATGACTAACCAAATGCGTATTTCTCAGGGGAATTCAGCAGAGCAGCTGTGAAAAAATGATATGAGGGAGAAAAACAGTAAGGCAAGGAGTGCATGGTAGAGATTGTAGAAAGGTTGGTGTGTTGGTGGAGAAGGAAACAGAGCCACAGGAAATCAAAGGTGCTTTTATCACTCAGTGAGCTCCAGGACTGTAGGAGTGTGACGTCGAATCAGGAAGAGCTGTTGTTGTGTTTTTAGGGAAAAAGCTCAGTCGGTTAAAAAAGCCAGATGTGTAAAAGCAATTACCTTACTGCCTAAAACTTAAAGTAAATATACATGGAAATTGATGGAGCAGAAAGATTTAATAAGAGCACTAATTAATAAAAAAAAAGTTCGCTGGAGGGTGATACAACAAAGTGGAGTAACGCTTACGCCCAAAGTCTATTTTTTCTATGACGGCATAGAAAAATCCTTGTTATACCACAGAGTGGTTCATCTATACATGTTTATAGTTCCAACAGTAAATAGTAATTGGAAAATATTCCACATCAAGTTGGGAAAACTCAAAAAATTTGAAATACTCAGTTACATCACATTTTTTTAAGTAATGATGTTTGCAATTTTAAGTAAACAGAACTATCAGTTTTGGATCTTGTTGTACTCATTCATATCAATCATTATTTATTTGCATTATTGAGGAGCCTAACTCATACTATTTAATAGCAGCTATCTTTTTTGGTTGTTGGTCTTTTGGCTACTCCCGGCAACGGGTCGCCACAGCAGACAATCCGGTCCGCACGCAAGCTTGGCACAGGTTTTACACCAGATGCTCTTCCTGACGCAACCCTCCCATTTTATCTGGGCTTGGGACCTGCACTTCACCCAGCTGTTGGGAATCGAACCCGGGCCTTTCACATGGTAACGCAAAACACCTACCACTGAGCCACCAGTGCCCTATTTCCCTGATGACGTCCCCTTAGTTGATATATTCTTATTCAAGCTCCAATATTAAATGTTCATTGTGTGTAGGGATGATTTCACATGTATTTACAAGCTTGATAACATTTAAAACATTTCATACAGTTGAAAAGGAGCACATGAAAAGTTTTAGGGCGTAGTATTCTAAAGTTACAGCACGGAAAATGCGACTGACACAAATAACTCAGGCACGTTTATTTTCTTGCTTGAGGAACATGGACAGTGCAGCTGAGTAAGTGTTATAACACAAGTCTAGCCCTGTTCCTGTAAACTAGTGTTACTGTGTTAGTGTGTTGCACTGATCATCTGCTTTTTTGTTTTGGCACCCTAAGCCTAGCCCTGTTCTAAATAAACCCAAATGCACAGTATATTTTACTAATTCGTAGCAAAAGTTATCAACAAATAAGTCATTTTAATTACCTGGAAAGTGGCATGATGCTGTAGTGGTTAGCACTGTATCCTCTAGCCTCCAGGGCCGAGGGTATGATTGCTGCCTCGGGTCTACTGTACTGTGTGTGTGTGTGTGTGTGTGTGTGTGTGTGTGTGTGTGTGTGTGTGTGGCATGGAGTTTGCATGTTCTGCACATGCTTTATGTTTATTCCAGGTTCTCTGATTTCCTCCCACAGTCCAAAAGACATGCATTACAGAAATGATTTACAGTAACTATAGCAACTATAGTGTTACTAGAGAATAGAAATTCAAATCTTTTGCTGACGTTATTTAGTAACTTGGCCCACAGTTAAACTACATTTAGAGCCACTATTATAGAAAATGAATCAACATCCTCTGACAAAGAAGACACAAGAATCAGCAGCTCTGTGGTTTTAGAGTACAATAAGTGATCTAATATCCATTAAACATAAGCAGCAAATGTCTTTTGTGGTCCAAATTACCCAGCGTTACTTTGAAAACAATGTTGTGGATATTACGGTTAACCACGACAAGATGTCATCGCTCCCTGACCCTTGATCTCGATCACATCTCTGACCCGAGCAGTTGATCCCTCAGCCAGCAGGAAAGGGCCGCCTGTGTGGTTTTGGACCCAAAACAGCTCTTTCTCAGGAACAATAAGAGGAAGATAGAGTAGGATAAGTGTTGTTTTTACTGATCCCATGGGCAGCTGTGTCTGCTCAGATGTCAAGATAAAATACACAAAAATCTGATTATCTGTAAAATAGATTAGAAACAGAAAGTTACTCCACCATACATGGAGAACAGATGATCTCATGACTACAGACTCCAGTTTAAAGCTCCATACACAATAAATCATTAATAATATTCTTAAGGCATCTTTTTTTCTATTTCCTTATAGACAGAGCGGACCTGAGTCATGTCATTAAACCACTGTCTTATATCCGACAAGTAATGAGAATAAATATATTGCGAGGCTACATGTCAGTCATGAAACTAGTCTGTACAATACACTCAGATTAGTATCGCAGACATCTGCTTTAAGATGTCATTCAATGGAATTTCTCTGTTTGTTCATGTAACACAAATTAGTTCTATCAGGGAATCAAAAATTGTATTCCTCTGTCTTGTTCAAATAACTTCGTTTCAACAGGACAAAGATTACAGCTACAGTAATTCGGTCTTTTAATGCATCATTTTACACACAGATTAACTGTTAACACAGATAGACTGTGTCACTTAGGTTACAATACCATGGGTATGTTTATATATATATATATATATATATATATATATATATATATATATATATATATATATATATATATCTGTGTTTATAAGACAATTGTTTAAAATATTCGCTTATCCTCATCATAATGATTGCAAGATGTTTCATTTTGATGGACCAAGTTAAACATACAGTATCAGCACCAGACACAGACACTGAGTGCTTGAAGCTACAAGTGGGTTTCAGTATCTCAATCCATAACTTTTTTTTTACGTAACTAGAATACTTTATTATTGTATTGTATAATTGTAAATAAATTGTAATTATAAAAACGTCAGACCAACACACAAAATTTAACTCAAAGTAATACCAGGTCAGTGGGATTATTATCTATCTATCTGTCTAATGCTTTTTGCTAAAGACAAATCAGATCTGGTATAATCTTGTGAGATATTTTCAAGTTTCCAAATTTCTATTTACTCTATATATTATAATTTTACTATTTATATTAAATATTACTGTTTACTTTTACACATCAACACTTTACCTAGAATCTTTCAAAAATGCTCTCTGAAAACACAGATTAAATTGAGAGACCTTCATTTGTCACCACTCTTCAAATTGGTGGTGCCAGTTTTCCTGAAGCGCAGGACGCATAATGTTTGGTTTATTTGTTTACAATTTAATTTAAATAAACTGCTGTTTAGGTATTTGGGAATTTATAATTCAGTTTACTTCTATTTAATTATTTTTTTAAAAAATTACTCTTTATTACATTTCTTGATATCATATATGTTGGCATACCATTTGTATGAAAAGTTGATTTATTATTGTTTTCATACATTTTATTATAGTATCATGTATTATTATTATTATTATTATTATTATTATTATTATTATTATTATTATTATTATTATTATCAGTAGTAATAGTAACACAGATATCCAGTTGTAATCTGATCTAAAGGTAAATCTTTTGCTGCAGGTCTTCTGTTAGCCGTATTGAAGGACGTGACTGCTCAAACAACATGTGATAAAGGATACATGGCAGAAAATGGCAAATGTGTAGGTAAGGACAAACCTGCAAAAAATATTTTAATGGTTTTGTTTTTCAATTCTGACTATCACCATCATAATTTAATGCATGCATTTTGTCCCTAAAACACGTTTTTCTTTAAAACTGAGCTGGTGTCATCTGTGTTATGTTGTCTTTTAGCATTAATACACAGAGTTTATAGAGGAAACAACAATATACTCAGTCACCTAAGAGCTTTCATCATAATGAACAGAGGTGGAAAGTGCACTAAAACATGCTACTCAAGTAAAAATACCAGTCTAAAAATCTACTCAAGTAAAAAAGTAACAAATGTAATCAGAGTAAAAGTTACTGTTTTAATAGAAGGGGAATGGGAGTCTTTCCTGTGTAGTGCAAAAAGGACAATAGGATATAAATGCTGTTTAAATACATAAAACATGTTCACACGACATTTATAACAGGCCCACTTTCAGCTGGGTGAGCACGTGTGGTAAAAAAAAAGAGGTTGGTTTATGAATATGAAATATGTGATCAAGGTAAGTCTTGAAGGTAAGGCTTGTGGATCATAGCCTTAACAACTTCCACAGAGGGATTATCAGTGTTGGCAAATAGTCAAAACAAAATAATCACACAGGGACAAGAATAATCGTATTTCTGGGTAAATTGTCACACATTGAAAATTTGATTGCAGCACACCAGAACTGAATCTGCATCGTATATACTGTAATTATCTCTACAAAACAAACTGCAATGGGCTCCAAATATTCCAAAGATTGTTCTTGTGCAACAGTTATTATGCATACATGAGCTACACTGTGCACCACTAGTTAGCTAAAAGGCAAAAGCAGCTGTTTTACAAGATCTCAGAGAGGTGGATTGGCTCATTTACTATAGACCTAGGGTTTATTTCCTGTGACATGTGATTACAGGGTGTATATATACTGTGCCACCTTATTCTGCCTTTGGGCCCTGGGGCTGAGAGCTTTTGTAGACCCCCTAACTAACACACAACAGAGTTCCACAATAAAAAAGTCTAATATCTATATTTGTCTACAGCGCAAAACATTATTAGCTTCTCTCAAGATATACAAAAGTGACTTAATAATGAAATAATACAAACCAGACACATCAACTTATACGCAAGTAAGTTATACTTAAACTAAGCGCTTATAAAGCCAAGACGTGTGAAAGTTTGATTCCGCTCTGTATTACCAAAAGAAAATCGGCAGAAACCCTAAAAATTACAGCATATAAATAACAAATCAACGTAATAGATTCTTCTTTGGCTTCCTACGATTCTCACACACATACACATTTATCTCCATTTGGTGCCGCTATTTATCGCTCCACCTCCACTCATTTATAAACTTGATTCTCCTTCATTCTCATTTCACACTTTAGAGAATTCTGTAATTTCGGAATCGTTTTTCCTTATCGCAAAGCTTTCTCTCCTATAACAATTTTCTATTATGAGTACAACGCTCAAACTTCTTGTTTGACATTTTTGCAGTTTCACCTGTTACCTGCATTTGAATACCTCACATGCCCAAACTATTCCTCTACATTCTGTTTCACTTGGGTTAATTGTAAATTGGCTCAATCAGCAGCCACAAACATGAATATAAAGTGATGGATATAAAATTTAACAAGTGAAAAAATGGTGTGATTTTGAAAATTTTTTTGATGGCTCCCTAATCTCCGTAGGCCCTCAGTAAGCCCATGCAATAATGCAATAAATACATACAGCACGTAAAGGAATAATTGAATGAATGAATAAACGCAGGGAGTGAAGGATCCCGCCTCCTTATGTTGATTGGCTATTGACAGGCCACATTCCCAGTTGAGTTGGTGACCAGTGCACACTACGCAACAGCGTCCAGAGTCCACTCTGAAAAAATCAAACACTTTTGATATACTGCGACTCATATGAGGAGGAATCTGTTGTCAGTTCTCACACACTTACTGATTCTAGTCTGTAGCCCCTACACTTGGGGTTCGACAGCAGTTTGAATCCTATACAAACTCCTGTGTAAACTTGTGTAGTGTGGCCTCAACCTGAGTTGTTGAGAAGCTGCTCTAGGAATAAATAAATAAAAAATATATATATAAAGCTGCTTTCACGGTAGTCAGAGGAGAGTAAAGGCTACTTCAGAAATCTACAGTAAGAGGCGCATAAACTCTTTTTACAGGTGTTTAGCCTCCACTACAGCCCTGGCCTGCACCCCTGGTGTCTGACCTGCCTGTCAATATCTTTCTTTCTTTTGATTTTAGTGCTGCACTTTTTTTTAAACGTTTTTTACTCAGTAATGGATGTGATTTCAAATGGAAAGGAGAATATTCACACAAAACATATTTAAGTAAAATAAGTAAAACAATCGACTCAATTACAGTAACATGAGAAAGTGTAATTCTTTACTTTCCACCCCGATAATAACTGATTTATTGTCATTAATTTAAAATCAGAAGAATCAAATGTTTCATTCGCTAATGTTACTTCTGTTTATTCTTCATATGTGATCTTCATCCTATAACACAGATGAGAATGAGTGTGAGTATGAAGACCCAATATGTGGTGCGAATGCAGCTTGCAACAACACAGCAGGGAGCTACTACTGTCAGTGTGTAACGGGGTACGGGACAAAATCACGGGCTGTTAATTTCACTCAGGAGACTGGTGGAAAATGCGAAGGTCAGTGTGTCTGTAATATTCTCTAATATTTATTCCTGTATTCATGCTACACTAAGGATAAACCTGAACCTCTGCTCTTGTTGTTCTGTCTCAGACATTAATGAGTGTATGGAAAACAACACCATCTGTGGCTCTAATGCTACATGCAATAACACCATTGGTTCCTATTACTGCATGTGTGTTTCTGGTTTTGTGGCCAGCAGTGGACAGGAACGATTTAATGCAAGTCAAAGTGTTTCATGCAACGGTGAGTTGTGAATTAGCTAAGGGATGAAAGTAACAAGCATGAGGACTTTTTCATGTCAATAATTTCATAGTTTTCATTAACACTGCTGTAAAATTATCTGAATTTAACGTAATAAGCTCACTTTTATGTCTACTCAAATGACAGGAATAAATTTGACAGTGTAGCAAGGATTTGTGAAACACATTTGCATATTCTGTGAATATTTGTGACAGACTCTTAAAGGTATTATTATGTTTACTGTAGTTTTATAGTAAACCTTCATCATGATGCTTCTAAGCACATTTCATGCATTAAACAACACTTTATTTAGAATACACTACAACACCTGGAAAATTATATATATATATATATATATATATATTTAAAATCAATGAGGTGGATGTGTAATGAAGTAAAGTTACTGTTACCAACTGTTACTGTTATTCAATGTATTGATTAAATAAAACATTTTAGTGTATTATCCTAAATTTAATGTTAAGAAAAACCTGTTAGTTCCCCTCACTGCTCACGTTATAAACAATCATTCTTTGAACAGACTCATGTTTTTCCCTCTAAGCTTGCACTTAGAACAGGGGTACCGAATTAATATACTGTATGCAGTCATTGTAGGTCTATAAAAAAAATAAGCAATTTAAAATGTCCATAGCAATTCAATAATATTTGTCGAGTTTCAATAACTGTGTTCAACATGTGAACAGTATGATCTTTGATCGGCTTATTGATGGGACGTATTTTACTGTATATCCTCATTTTAGCTATCGTGCAGTATAGAGTGACACAACCTTTTTTTCAGTACAAATAGGCTCAAGTGAATTTGATGAGTATGATGAACTGAATTTTAGTTTACTGCATTTTAACATAATACCCAAATATGACAGAGCCAGAAAAATAAATGTTTTTTTAATCGTTCACATAGGCAAAGAAATAGCAAAGATAGATGTCATGCTCTTATTTTGTAATATTTTGCAAGTTGTTCTAGATAAGAGTGTCTGCAAATTGCCTTCCACAGACTCTATACAAAGTAAATTATTGCATTGATTTGCTCTGTGGAGTGACGTGTATAGCAATGCCCACCTCAAGGAAAAAATGCACAAGTTAACTGACATTAATTATACTAATTTATCAGAAAAGCAACAGGGTCTGGATAGAACTGTCACTCAGTCCGCATCTAGACCGTGGCCTTTGATTTAGTTATTCCTGACTTGGACAGATGCAAACCTGTTGCTTCTGAAAACTCATTTCATATACAGTACATACAGTATAATAAGGGGCTCCTCTCCTAACAGAACACATCACCATATAGAGAATCCATGTATGAAAATCTAATTAAAACCTGTCATTTATCAGCTGCACTACTATCAGAGAAAAGACTGTCAATTCTGACTAATCAGAACTGAAAATGTACCAAGTTTAAGACCGTCAGTTTACTTAAAGTAAATAAAGTAAGTAAATAAAACTTAATATTTGATTGCTGACAATAATGGCATGAACTGGACGAGCCACTGACATCAAAGATACAAGTCCTGCACAGTGGCCAGAGTGATTTTGAGCCATTCTTCTTGCAGAATAGTGGCCCGGTCACTACGTGATGCTGGTGGAGGAAAAAAACGTTTCCTCCAAAACACCCCAAAGTGTCTTCAGGCTTGCTTTGTATATTGGTGCATTATCATCCTGATACATGGCACCGCCTTCAAGATACAATGTTTGAACCACTGGGTGCACATGGTCCTCCAGAATGGTTCGGTAGTTCTTGGCAGTGAAGCGCCCATCTAGCTCGTATTGGGCCTAGGGAATGCCATTTTCATTGCAGCCCAAACCATCACTGATCCACAACCACGCTTCACTCTGGCGATGCAACAGTCTGGGTGGTACATTTCTTTGGGTCTCCACTCCGTAACTCTCTGGGAAAGACAGTCAAGGTGGACTCCTGAGAGAACAATACATGTTTCACATTGTCCACAGCCTAAAAATTTTCGCTGCTGGCACCACTGAAACCAATGTTTGGCATTGGCACAAGTGAGCAAAGGTTTGGCTATAGCAGCCTGGCCATGTACAATAACCCTGTGGAGCTCCCGATGAATAGATTTAATACTGCAGTGAGTTGGGCAGCTGTGGTTTTATTGGTGGTACGCTGACATTACCCAGGATACCGTGGCTCTTGATACATCACAAAGACTTGCTGTCTTGGTCACAGGTGCTTGGCTCATATTACTGTATATGTAAGCCGGGTTTTGTGATCAGTAATGGAAAGGAAAAAAAAATTGCAATCCAAGGGGTTACATAATGGTAATGGTAATGTGTTCCATGGTCATTGTTCTACTTGACTCTACTTTCACATAAGCCAAATAATATTATCGAATGTCCTTGTTTCCTTGCGCATATAATTTCGAGCATTTCAGACCAAAAGTGCAGAATTCAATACACTGTCTGTATGGTTAGGTTCCATTATAGCCCTTATGATTTAACACAGCTTGAAAATCACTTAAAGAATATTTATTGAGTAAACTGTAAGATTTGTGTAAATCACTAGCCAAAGACAAAATTACATCATTTACTAGGTTTTATCAATAAGAGGTTTGTCATATTGTCTCAAAACAATTGTCCCAATCAAGGTCACATATTTTGTAATTTTTTTTAACAACATGGCACTGATCTAAGAGTCCCCCAAAGTGTGTGTGTTAATGCTCCAGCTGGAATAACCCTCATTTATTTCCTTATACAGTATCAAACACTCACTCTGTATCAGTCCTCCTTCCACATCATTTAAGTATATTTCGTATCTGTCAAACGTTTGGACACAACTTCTAATGCCATGGTCTTTCCTGATTAATTCTATGTGTGTGTGTGTGTGTGTGTGTGTGTGTGTGTGTGTGTGTGCGTGCGTGCGTGTGTGTGTGTGTGCGTGTGCATTTGCGTGTGTGTGTGTGTGTGTGCGTGTGTGTGTGCGTGTGTGTGTGTGTGTGTGTGTGTGTGTGTGTGTGTGTGTGTGTGTGTGTGTGTGTGCTAATTAGGCAAAGCAACTTCTAATTTTGTTTATGCCATTTTTAAAAGCAAACCTTTTTTATTGTAGACATCAATGAGTGTGAGAAGAACAAAACCATCTGTGGTTCTAATGCTGCCTGCAATAATACAATTGGCTCCTATTCCTGCACTTGTAATACGGGTTTCGTGGCAAGCCACTTGCAGAGGGAGTTTAATGCCAGCCAAGGTGTTAAATGCAATGGTAAGGTGTGAATCTGAAGCAGGATTTCATTTACTTGAGTTGTTCATTATCCTGTAATCCATTGATTAAGTGAAGAATTTAACATTTATATGTTCTATGTTTAGAATCTTTGGACTATCTTTAGAGCTTGTTTTGCTGTATTTAGGAACCATTATGCATGTTTTTTTTCCACAAGTTGCTGCCAGTGACGCAATACAAAAAACAAAAACAAACAAAAAAAAAAAACAATTAAATCATGAGTTAGCTACCTTTTTTATTTTGTTAAAACTCAACCAACAGTATTAATGCCACTAAACTGCATATTTACACAGCCACAAACACAACTGTTGGCTGATTTATCAATTTGGAAAAAACGGTGGCAGGTGAAGTTATTGTGTTTTGCAAAATAGTCCAAAATTCACTAAATATAACCCAAAAAATAGACAAAAAATAGCATTTGCTCTTTTGTTTCCCTAATGCTCAATACCATTATGACTAGGGTTGGGTACCAAAACCTGATGCCAATATGGTATATACTGTACTAGACCCGAATCAGAACATCAGACATAAATGTCAGAGCTCCTCAATAACCCTCATGCATTTTCCTTATAACTCCCTTTGTATCACTCCTTTTCCAAATACAAACCCGATTCCAAAAAAGTTGGGACACTGTACAAATTGTGAATAAAAACAGAATGCAATGAAGTGGAAGTTTCAAATTTCAATATTTTATTCAGAATAGAATATAGATAACATATCAAATGTTGAAAGTGAGACATTTTGAAATGTCATGCCAAATATTGGCACATTTTGGATTTCATGAGAGCTACGCATTCCAAAAAAGTTGGAATGGCAATAGGAGGCCGTAGCAATAAGAGGCCGGAAAAGTTAAATGTACATATAAGAATCAGCTGGAGGACCAATTTGCAACTTATTAGGTCAGTTGGCAACATGGTTGGGTATAAAAAGAGCCTCTCAGAGTGGCAGTGTCTCTCAGAAGCCAAGATGGGCAGAGGATCACCAATTCCCCCAATGCTGCGGCGAAAAATATTGCCGCAATATCGAAAAGGAGTTTCTCAGAGAAAAATTGCAAAGAATTTGAAGTTATCATCTACAGAGCATAATATCATCCAAAGATTCAGAGAATCTGGGACAATCTCTGTGCGTATGGGTCAAGGCCGGAAGACCATCCTGGATGCCCGTGATCTTCTGGCCCTTAGGCAGCACTGCATCACATACAGGAATGTTACTGTAATGGCTCAGGAATACCTCCAGAAAACATTGTCGGTGAACACAATCCACCGTGCCATTCGCTGTTGCCGGCTAAAACTCTATAGGTCAAAAAGAAGCCATATCTAAACATGATCCAGAAGCGCAGGCGTTTTCTCTGGGCCAAGGCTCATTTAAAATAGGCTGTGGCAAAGTGGAAAACTGTTCTGTGGTCAGACGAATCAAAATTTGAAGTTCTTTCTGGGAAACTGGGATGCCATGTCATCCGGACTATACAGGACAAGGACAACCCAAGTTATCAGCGCTCAGTTCAGAAGCCTGCATCCCTGATGGTAAAGGGTTGCATGAGGGCGTGTGGCAGGGGCAGCTTACACACCTGGAAAGGCACCATCAATGCCGAAAGGTATATTCAAGTTCTGCTCCCATCCAGACGTCGTCTCTTTCAGGAAAGACCTTGCATTTTCCAACATGACAATGCCAGACCACATACCGCATCAAATACAACATCATGGCTGCGTAAGAGAAGGATCCGGGTACTGAAATGGCCAGCCTACAGTCCAAATCTTTCAACCATAGAAAACATTTGGTGCATCATAAAGAGGAAGATGTGACAAAGAAGACCTAAGACAGTTGAACAACTAGAAGCCTGTATTAGACAAGAATGGGACAACATTCCCATTCCTAAACTTGAGCAACTTGTCTCCTCAGTCCCCAGACGTTTACAGGCTGTTATAAAAAGAAGAGGGGATCCACACATACGTCCACACATGTGCTAAACATGGCCTTGTCCCAACTTTTTTGAAATGTGTTGATGCCGTGAAATTTTAACTTTGCATCTTAAAACAACAACTGACTGTTGTTGTTAATTAATTACATCATGCTATGTGTTATTTTATAGTTTTTCTAGAATGTATAAAATACATTTAAACTTAGACTGTTGTGTCCAAACTTGACTGAAACTGTATAACATTTTTTTTAAAACAGCACATCCCAAGAAGTCGGTCTTTTGTTTATTTTTTATACAGTATACTGTACATCAGTAATCTTCCAAAAATTACAATTGAAATTTAGTGATAAGTAACATATTATGCTTTTTAACTGTTTATTTCCACACTGGATTTTGTGGAGTGTGTGTGTGTGTGTGTGTGTGTGTGTGTGTGTGTGTGTGTGTGTGTGTGTGTGTGTGTGTGTGTGTGTGTGCTAATTAGGCAAATAGGTCCAGATTTGTGTTTATGGTATTTTAAAAAGCAAACTTTTTTTCATTTTAGACATCGACGAGTGTGAGAAGAACAAAACCATCTGTGGTTCTAATGCTGCATGCAATAATACAATTGGCTCCTATTTCTGCACTTGTAATACGGGTTTCGTGGCCAGCCACTTGCAGGGGGAGTTTAATGCCAGCCAAGGTGTTAAATGCAATGGTAAGGTGTGAATCTGAAGCAGGATTTCATTTACGTGAGTTGTTTATTATCCTGTAGTCCATTGATTAAGTGAAGAATTTAACACCTGGAACTACACGTTTATAGGAAATATAGGATTATGTAAGTGTATGCCTAATCATTTTTGATGTAACCCTCGAACACATATGATTTATTTTCCCTCTAGAACTGAAATGTGACAAACTACATAGTGAAAACCCATCTGAGCAGGTATGTAGTTTTTTCCTTTTGAGTCTGGTTCTTCTCAATATTTATATTCATGCTTACTTATACTTGAACAAATGATTATAAGAATATTCTCAATGAAAAACAGCACCAACTTTCTGTAGTGCCTGATGAGTAAGAACAGCATACTGTACATAAGCTTCATGGTTATCATTCCCCCCCTTCTCTCTGTTGTCCACAGATCTCTGAAGACCTGAATCAGCTTCTCCAAGAGTTGCAGAACAAATGTAGGGACAAGGGAACGACTGGAGAGAAAATGTTAGAGGTAACAAATGACTAAAAATACATTTCTATCAATATATGTATTAAATTATAATGGACATATTTAAGTCCATATTTAGGTCCAAATACAGGAAGTAACTGAGGAATTGTTTTATTTTAGAAGCACTGATCCAAGCGGTAGTTTGATTATGTTAAATAAGCAGCACACTGGATGCATCACTTGTACTGCATGTCTTGTAGTAAGGAATAAAACATTTAGAGGCATGCTGGGGAAACAGTGA
The DNA here is from genome assembly GCA_011419295.1 of Clarias macrocephalus. Lineage (NCBI taxonomy): Eukaryota > Metazoa > Chordata > Actinopteri > Siluriformes > Clariidae > Clarias > Clarias macrocephalus. Next base: position 77,494 of record JAAGKR010002081.1, on the reverse strand, counting down.
CAAGGTGATGTGATCTCTCTCCACAGAAAGAGAAATTCCTCTTATAGCATTTTGCAGTTTGAGAGAAATTATTTATTTATGTAAAGAAGGATGTTATGCATTTTGGGCATTTTAGTTCCATTTAATACGGGTTGCATTGACGAAATAAAATATACTTTAGATATTGTAACGACACGGGTCTCGCGAGGGGCAGAACCGCACATGAATACTGCGCAGAGTTCTGAACAGGCAGCGGCGCCGCCATTTATAAATATAAAAAAATAACGGTTGCCAGCATGTTACCGCACCACATAACAGATATAAGATACAATCAGGAGTTGTCTTCTTTTCTCGAAATTAAAAAGACAAAAATATGAAGCTTTTATTTAGAAACTGCAAAGTGCATACAAATGTCATCCTTAAAACTTTCCAATGGTGGACATCCTTATGTCTGATAGACGTATTCTGTAAATGCTCACAGAAATCCTCACCATATTAACCATTAGACACTGATCATGTTTACTGTCTGCCATACAAGTCCCTATGTCGATCATGCAGAAACAAGAAAGTTACTGTATGATAAAGGAATTTGGGGATTTTAACTCACTGTGGCAAATTATTGTCCAGAGGCACACATGGTTATCTATAACAAAACATTTTTGTTGACCATAACTATATATTCTATATAAGATTCTTCTTTATAGAATCTAGATGATGCATGTTTTTCTTATCATGTGCACGTGTAAGGAGAGGAAACGGGTTAAACCCACTGAAACATTTGAGGGCATACAGGATGAAGTAAAAGCTGAGGCATGCTCTGTGTTTTTCAGCTTGTGAACATCAGCTGGCATTGTATGTGTGGCCCCAGACACAGTCAGACAAACCCTAGCAAAGTCAAGAGCAGGGTCGTATTTTGCCAGATAAAGTGCAGTAAATATGGTCATATTTCTGCAAAAGAAGCTGGTTTGTAGCATAATAAGAATGTCAACTACTTAAATGTTATTGGTGTTAAATTATTGTAGTGGGTTAGGGTAGTATACAAATTTGTTATACTTTACTTATACTTAATGTATACTTTAAACTTTTTTTCAATAAAAAGCCATTCTGAAATGTTATCCATGATTTTTTGGTCCTTTTTTAAAAAAAAGTTTAGGCACTGGTACCATTTTAAAAGAAAAAAAAAAAACTATACCTCACAACAAGGCATAAAATATTTTTTAATTGCTTGCAATAGTATGTTCGTTTGGTCCTTGAGCATTGGTTAAATTTTAACAAGCCTGCCATCTCTCTCTCTCTCTCTCTCTCTCTCTCTCTCTCTCTCTCTCTCTCTCTCTCTCATTTTCATAGATGCTCCTTGAGGCATTAGACAGCTTTCTTTCAAATACGACTTTAACAGACACCAGGACTATCACGGCTCTGTTTCGAGTTGTTGAAAATACACTTCCTTTGGTTGGACAGCTGCAGGTCATCAATGATATCAGTCAATCATATCTCCGTGCACGTAAGAGACTTAATACAGCCATCAGAGTCCATACACATGGACCTTATTAATTACGTTATAATTTAGCCTCTTTCAGGATATAGTCTAATCAGCTAGACAATAATACGCTGCAATGATCATATGTATGTGTATATCATATTTGTTCTGCAGGAGTCCAGATATTGGTGAAAAGAGGTCAGAATGCTCCAGATGGCCTGTTTTCATTGTCCACTAATGACACAAAATTCAACAGCCATTGGAAAACAGCAGTAGGAGATTCATACCAGGGTACAGAATTTTTTAACTATGCTTTACATCAATTAATCACTTACATTTTTAAATAATATGCCAAATTCAATCTTTAACCTTTACGTAGCTTGCTCAGAATTTTTTTTTAGAAAAGATTATTTTAATCCAGAGACAGAGACTAAGAGACTTTTATAGTATAGAATAAATGATTCATACATAAACACACATTGTAATAGTTGTAATGCTAAACATTTCTGCATCAATGGAATATAGTTTGATGATTAGTGAACAGAACAAAGTGGTACAGACTCTCACTCTGCCTGCTTGTGTATATTGTTAAACAGGCTTTGCATCTGCGTCCCTGTTTGAGTACCAGAGTCTGGATAGTCCACACATCAACACTTTCTCCAGTGGAACAAAAATCTCCGCAGATCAATTCAAGCTCAACTCAAAAGTAGTGACGATAGCAGTCACGAACACGAACACGACTCATCTGACGCAATCGATCACACTCAACTTCTCTCACCTGCAGGTACTGCACTAACAACTATATGCAACAGATTATTTAAGTGTTTCTATGATTATGTTATGTTTATTATGATTTTAATAACTGATGCAAATTGTTATTCTAAACACCCTTAGGAGACAACAGAGAAGTAGGATTGCGTATCTTATGCTACTGAACATATTTTGTAAAATGAATAGCCTTTGGCCACCAAACAGATATTACTGTATAAATGGATACAGCTAGATCCATTTTACTGAGATCCCTGAGCATCACATGAAATATTTTATTATGATCACTCATCGTTATCTTCCAAATCACATCCCTTGTCTATTACTTATCAAGAGTATACAGCCTATGGAATAAAAAATATATATTTTTATATTTACTTATATATAAGTAACACATACCAATTTGCATGTGCAAACGGGGGGAAAGTATGTAAATTTCATGAATGTGCTGCGTATGCTTTTTGTAAAAATGAAACTGCCTAAATGGCATCATATGCAAAGTAGAGAGAGGAACCACTACAAAATTCTCCCATGCTAAAGCTTAAGCATAACGAGGCAACGCATTTCGTCAAAAAAGTGCTCAAACTGTGTCAGAAGTGTGTTAATGAAAATGTTATTAAAACCTGGAAGGATAGTGCTAAGCTGTCGACCTCACTTGGTCACATAATTGGGAAGTGGAAGGAACATTATGATAATTGGATTTCTTTCTCTTTTTTTTTTCTTTTTTTTTTTTACAAATAAATATCAGAAAAGTGTGGTGTGCATTTAGATTTAGCCTGACGTGTAACGTGACAAAATGTGGACAAGGTTATACTTTTGCAAGTGACTGTATGTTTAATAGTGAACGTAAAAAGCTGTTTTATATGGACACAATGTGATGAGAACTCACAGGATTGGAACTAAATAGCTGTGTGGCCATAAGAAAAGCACTTGTTAGTGATACTCATCTATAGCATCAATAGTACAGTAACACAGTAGCAGGAGGAAAAGAGGAGAACATAAATATGAGCACATGGCAACTTACACAAGAGCATAAAACTAAACCGGACCAGTGCTTGCTATAATTGTAAATGTGCTGTGCTCCAAGAGGAGGAGGTCATTTTGGGAAAATTATTTTAGGCAAATTAATGAGTATTTTATTAAGGCATCATTTTTGATAAACATATTATTATGACCTCACCTGGCTGAAAATGTCTCCTGCAAATGAAAGACTTATTCATACTACTTATTATATCCGATTTCCGGGCTTTTCAGGAACTATCAAGCTTTTACATTTAGTAAAGCATGGAATGTGAATTGCTTTATCTTTGACAGGAAACAGAATTGAAAACCGTTTGTGTTTTCTGGGACTTCAAGCTGAAAGGGGGTGCGTGGTCTACTCAAGGCTGCAAATTAATCCAGTCCAACGCCAACTACTCCGTCTGCTCATGCACCCACCTCAGCAGTTTCGCTGTGCTAATGGCGCTCCATGAGATTGATGTAGGTGACTTTGTACATGAGGCAATAATAAAAAATATTTGAACTTTGGGAAATCGTCAAGCTATTCAGTCATGATTAAGAATCTTAAGGTTGATTTAAATCTTCATCAGCACTTTCCATTTTCTGTTCTTCCCATAGGACGTGTTCGAGCTTCAGCTGATCACTTGGATCGGACTCTCGTTGTCTCTAATCTGCCTGTTCATCTGCATACTGACCTTCTGGCTCATCCGCTCCATCCAAAGCACTCGCACCACCATCCACCTGCACCTCTGTATCAGCCTCTTCATCGCCGACTTAATCTTCCTCGTCGGCATCAACCAAACAGGGAACAAGGTACCTGAGCTACAATATTCTGGTCAAAATTTCATGCATTGCAATTAAAGTAAATAAGAAAAGAGTTCAAAGTACTATTCAGAATTTCCCCAGTGTGTATTTCATCATGTAGTTTAAAGGGAACTTTAAAAAGGAACTTAGTAAACAAGCTGACTGCAATGCTTAGTCACTGTAATTTTCCATAAAGACGAGAGGATATTTTTGCAAAAACACTGCAAAAAACAGTAGGGGAAGTAGCAGAAGTGAAACAGACCTGAAACAAGCCATCACAACAGGGAGTTTTCTTTGACACCGTCACCTCTGGATTGCAAAAGTCTTGAGCCAGTATTCATTTCTTCATGTTATGTTTCCAATATTTTAATGTAGTCTAGAGGAAAAATTCTTCAGGCTTCCTTCCTGAAGGTCTTTTATGGCTCTCATTTTCAGTCCAGTCCCTGTAGCTGAGCAGTTTCAGATGAATGTTTTCTGTTTGTTAAGCCACACAAGATCTATAAATCATTCAAGCATAAAAATAAAAAAAAACTTAAAGCATAATCCTATGTGATCAGGTGAAGATGGTGACAGATGACCAGGCCGGTGATTAGTATACTAGTGATGCTCAATGCTGAGGGGTTGGAACAGACAAGAGGGGAAATGAGGTTGCTGCTGAGGTTGTTACATAAACAATCGATTTTTAAATTGTTTTAAATCTTTAAGCAAGTCACAGCAAAACATATTTGTTATTTCTTTCATTTACTCTACATTATTTAATTTCATTACATATGAAAAAATAAGCTGGCTCAGGACTTTTGCTCAGTACTCTACTTTTTATTAAGTCCATTCTTTCAAGCACTTAAATAAAATTTTACACTTCAACAAAACATGCTTAAGTGTAGAAGTGGGAAAAATATATTTAGATCCCGTACATCAAAAGAACGAGTCATTAACATGTCATAGGGAGACCTGGAGACAGACAGAAGATTGGAAATACATTTGCATTTTCTGGTTAAACAAATGGGTTCCAGGAGACACGAGCTGTTTGTATATTCATCTGGATATAGAATATAGGAAGTGTTACCACATAAGAAATCAGGAAGCACAATGACATAGTTGTTTTATGGGCGTAGAGGCATGGGAGCATTGACATGATATTACAAAACCCTACAGTATGTGTGTGTGTGTGTCCTGCAGTGATGATGTGTGTCCAGGGTGTCCAGGCCACCCACGGCCCTGTACAGGATAAGCGCTATAGAAAATAAATGAAAGAATGATGTAAACTTCTGAGCTTCTAATTAAAATTTTGTTGTTGTTGTTGTTGTTAACATCTCAATATAAGGTAAACAATTTTTAGTCATAAATGAAGAAACATCTGATGTCAAACTATTATTCCAAATGTAGTCATTCCAGTCCATTTGAAAATCATTGTATGTCTTTTCTTTTTACCTGTAGTCATGCTGTCATGTTACAGATGTAGAGATAAATATAATATACAGACAATATATGCATATCATTTTTTGCTCAGCACCCTGATAGTCACGTTGACATGAACAGAAACCTTTTAATTTTTTATGTTTTTCTTTAAATTCCCCAACACTGAAGAAACCCAAGCAAGTAATTCAATTTTAGGCCACTTACTCTTTACAACTCTGTACACGTTGTGCTGTTTGGAGCTCAGCCTAGATGTTGTGTAATTTAATTTATGAGATCAATCCATGCAGAGCAGCACAAACCACATTACAAAGTGTTCCTTCACAATTAGATTCCTCTAAACAAACTAATCTCTCCAGTAAGTGAAATATTATTCTGAGTGTTTCCTCTCCTCTCTGTTTGATACTCCAGGTGGGATGTTCGGTGGTGGCGGGTCTGCTGCACTTCTTCTTCCTCGCGGTGTTCTGCTGGATGTGTCTGGAAGGTGTGCAGCTTTTCCGCATGGTCGTGCTGGTCTTCAACACCACTCTGAAACGTGTATATCTAATGGCTGCGGGTTACGGAATCCCCGCTCTGATCGTTATCATGTCAGCCAGCATCAATTACGAAGGATATGGAACGCCGCGCTAGTGAGTTTACAGTACATGTTCTTTTCCTGGTTTTCACCAATCTCAATGTACCACATCTGTATTGTGTGTGTGTGTATATGTACTGTATAAGCACCACAGAAGCATAAATTTGTCAGACATTATTTCGGTCATCTCTTCCTAACCATCTTCCACATACTTCAGCTCAAGGATGCTCTTGATTGGCTAGTGATGCTATGATTAACAGGGAATAGAGCATAAGCCCCTCCCACCCAAAGAGCAGAGCTAATTTATATGTTATAAAGGGACAACACTCTTCTGTCGCAGAGAATTGTATAAATGATCAAAAGGTTCCAAGTTCAAACCCTAGGATCATCAATTTGCTGCCATTGGGCCCTTAAGAAAGGCCCTTATACCTCACCTGCTCAGATCTATAACGAAATGGAATGTAAGGCGGTGGATGTAAATGTTTTGTTGCACTACACAGGCGCACATATTTCTTTATTTCTGGCAGGAAGCACTTAAAACCTTGGTAATGTGTACTATAAATGCAAATTTAAAATAAAGATAAAGATACTTTGTCATTGCATTAATACAATGAAATTTATTTAAAGTATACGGAATTGAGTATACAGTTTACAGTATTTACAATATACCTCCTACCATTATAATCAAGTAAAGATGTTGGAATGAACTAGACCTTTTGGAAAGTCTTACAGTAGCATAACTGTTTTTACTTTTAAGTTTTATTCAGCTTCCTTACGTGGTTTTGTGGTACTTCTGGTGAAGTAATGGAAACTGTGCCACTTTTATTATCACTCTGAGCCTCGGTGGTCACCATGGCAACATGTAACCACCATGTCCTGTGTAAGAGCAGTCCCATTTTGCCTATGTGTTATACAGCATGTTATATATGCATGTAAATAGTTATTGGCTGCCCTAGCAACGGCACTTAGATTACCAATATTAATGCGTGAACAGGTTTTTGCTCTTGATTTTTACAGAATAGTTCTTGTCTATGGGGAATCACACTTACATACAGATACAGTAAACATTATTTTGAGGATGACTTTAACAGGATTTAAAGTCACTGACAAACTGTTTCGTTTTTGTGTTGCTTCATTGCGCAGCTGCTGGCTCAATCTGGAAAAGGGATTCATCTGGAGCTTCTTCGGCCCTGTTTGTGTCATAATTGTTGTAAGTGAACATTATAAAGCAACATTATAAAATGTTTAAAAATATTTTTATTCGTTTTTGTTACCTCAGTAAAATTTATTTTTATTATTATGTCTGTCCTTGCCAGGTCAATGCGGTCTTCTTTTTGATAACTGTGTCGAAGCTGGCGGAGAAATTCAACTCCCTCAACCCTGACCTAAGCAACCTGAAAAAAATCAAGTAAGCATTTTCTACATTAACCTAGACTTGTTAAATAAAGTTACATTTAGTAAAAATTTCCAAAGAAATAAATATGCATGTGTAAGCATGTATTTAATTTAATAGTCAGCTATTTAAATTTAAGTCACTTATTTTTAAAGTGTGACCTCCCTTTTAAAAAGAATTGTGTCTATACTTTTTTGTACTACTCTTGCTCTTTGTCTCCCCCTGCAGGACATTCACCATCACTGCCGTTGCTCAGCTGTGTGTGCTCGGCACCATGTGGATCTTTGGGTGTTTTCAGTTTGATAAAGGAACACTGGTCATGTCCTACATCTTCACAGTCCTTAACAGCATGCAGGGGGTTCTAGTGTTCATCATGCACTGCCTGCTCTCCAAACAGGTCTGTTTACTACAGTTAACGTCACTGAAATAGAAACGTTAGAACTGGAGATGCTATTAAAATAGAGATGCTATTTTTTTAAAAATTAATAAAAAGTGATTCACGTCTGAATGTGCCATATTTTAGAAATATTTGTTACAACTTTTTATTTTTAATTTTTTTGGAATTCCAGATGTTTAACTTGTATTCTTATAGCCAGCTGCCTCACAAATCCTTGTCTTTTTCTGTGATTAGGTGAGAGATGAGTACATCCGATTCCTGACCTGTGTGACTGCACTGCAGAAGATGTCGTACTCTGAATTCAGCACAAACCAGTCCAGCAAATCTCAGGTACGCTCCGTTATAAAGTCAGCCTTACATAGACTTATACTGAATTTGTCATGGAGACTCATGGGGAGGTAGAAATAAAGAACATTTTATTATAGACCTAGAGAAAATGATAAATGCAGTCCCATTTGAATCATATTTGTAATAAATTAATAGAATAAATATTACACTTTTGTAACTTTTAGGACAAAGCAGTTCATTAAATTTTTTATCGAAATACCAAAGATTAGTATTTTCCTCAAAGCCAAAACTGATAAACTGACTGTTATGAAATATTTAAAGGTAGTCTCTCAAAGCTTAAATCATTTTTAACTAGTTAACGATTGTAAAGTTTGAGTGCAGTGCTGAGTTATTGATCAGGAAATTGATCAGAGTTTTAGATTATAAGCAGGAACAGGGCAATCTCTCAGCACAGAAAACGCTGTTTTAGATGGTGCAGGTCAAGAAACCCATCAGCCAAGTGCTTTGACTGAGATGGCATGAATGAGTGTCTGTTCTAATCTAAGCGGTAAATTCTGTCTCTGACTTTCTGGTTCCACAGATGTCCAGAAGCGTTAATGACAGAAAAGAGTCGCGGATCTGAAGGACACGTATTTCCGAAGAACAAGCATGCCCTTGTCTGCATCCTTGCTGTTTGTTTGTTTGTTTGTTTGTTTGTTTGTTTGTGATGATGTACACATTCAGCATAAGCTCATCTCGTGAATTAGCTGCTTTCTGATTCTGTTGTTCTTGTTGTTCTTGATGGGATTGTTTTGTGACAGTCAAGACCTTGTACATAAAATCCAAGTTAAGTCTCAGGTTAATGGACCTTAAGTCTAATTAATCCCAGGCTAATAATCTGCTAAGTCAAAGTCCTGCTCTGGTTCAAGTTTCATTACCAAAGTGCAGAAAGAAATGCACACCTGAACACTTATCACTTATTTATGGTCTGCAAGTTTTTGAAAACAATTTTTATACAACACTTTACACACATTTATCAAACACATTATTACATGAGCAGCTGTACTTTCGTAGGAAAAACATCTAAAAACAATTCAAAGCAATCATGTCTTTATACCTTTCTAGTATTTGTGTTCCTTAATTATTCCGTTTCCTCATCAGTGCCACAAATGGGCCTAAAGAGACACATCCTTGCCAGAAGTGGCCCACATCCAGTTGCTATCTGGTTTACCACTCATAGTTAATATTTATATTTAAATTTGTCAATAACTACAATGTTTTATTAATTAAAGAATTACACATTAAATTTTTCCTCTAATTATCCATGGCAAAAGTATAGCACTTAAAAATATAAGCAGCCTTGCCTTTTTTTCCTTTAAGTCAATAAGACAAAAGATATATACAGAACATTACCAAGATGTAATAATAACCTGTCACTGACACTGGAGATTCATTCATTCAAAAAAAAAAAAAAAAAAGGTTAAATAAACGTCTCCTCATACTGTACTGTTAAAATAGCACCATACCAACAAATATATATATTTAAAAGTAAGTTATATGGATCAACCACAAAACCTGTCTATTGTTTCTATAACAATCAGGGACAGCTCTAGAGACACTGTGCTCCTTGAATGCCAGATCTCATTGGCATAACATTGTTAAAGGCTCCCTGACACTGGAATCGCATACACAGTAAAATTCTCACTGTCCAACTGGCCCTTAATAAAGACTGTAGGGTGTTTATTTAACACTGGAAATTTGCTGTGTAAGCATCACCCAAGCCCCCCCCCCCCCCTCCCCCCGGGTGATTTGTATCTTCTGACCGATGAGAATAGAGAATTCGGCGAGACTGCAGAGGGGTGATACAGTAAAGGTGAAATATTTCTATACAGAGCATGTACATGACAAGTTGTAATAAATAACTGTCAGAACCAAAGTGCTCGATCGCAGATACGTGCCTGAGTCTGTGTGCTGCAGAAAAGACAGGGATGGAATATAATTAAAACAAACCTAAGAAATGTCTTTATATCTGGATGTATTTTTATATGATGTGTACAATTGGAATTTTTTTTATAGAGTTATTGTAATATTTAATTTTGATCTTTAATTATTGAAAGCTACTTTTTTATTGCAATATTGGTAAAATCATGCTAAAAGTTGTATTTCTGAGCTATAAAACAAATCTTTGCCTTTTTTCAAGGGATTATTTTATATTGTCATTAAAATATTCAGTTTAAACGTGTGTGGTAATGTAAATGACAATATGGTGTTATGGTGCTGTAAGATATGCTGTGGTTTATGGCTCAATTTACTGTGTGAGAATTGAAATGTCTGATGTAGTGTAAAGATATGTTTATAGCTGAATTCTGTCAGGTACACTTTTTGCACTTTTTTAAATAAATGCGCAAATGTTATAACATGCTGACTGCAAATCCAGACACATAATGTTTTTACCCTATTCATATGAAAGGATGGATGCTTCCTCTGAGATATGGAACACCATTGCATCTTTTATAAACAGTTAAACATTTCTCAACACTTTTTGTCAAGTTAACTTATATATATATATATATATTTTTTTTATTTTTTTTTTTTTTTACTAGCAATTATGTCTTTAAAGATTTATATTCCAACACATCAGCATATATAGCGTGCATGTATCTACAGTATATCAACCATGAGAATGTTATAAACATGCATCATTATAAAATTTCTTTATAAAAGGTTAAACTATAAAACTTATTATAAAATAAGTACACCCTATAATCCAGTAGCATTCCAACAATCCAGTAGATACAGGTACTCCTTCCTTAAGCAACAATAGCTTGAAGTAAACACTATCTGTGGGTTCTCATGTCAATTTGGAGAAATTTCCCATTTGGCCACTCCACTTTATACAATTGCTTCTGTTCACTGATGTTTGAAATTCTTTGTTTATGCACTGCTCTCTTTAGACCCGACCACAGTGTCTCAACAGAGTTGTGGTCTGGACACGTTTTTTTCTATTTTAGCAATTCAAGTGTCAATTTGCTGGTGTTATTGGGATGCATGATCCAATTCGAGCCCAGCTTGATCTGCTGGACAGATGACCTGACATATTAACAAGAATATGCTCGTATAAAGTGAAGTTTCCCAGGTCTCTTGGCAAGTTCAAATCATCACCATGCTTGACAGACCTGATAAGTTTGTATATTTGCACAGTGTTGTTAATATTAACGCCTTAACTCGTGTAATTAATCTAGAAATTTTAATGCATTATAATTTTTTAAATGCAAATTAATCATATGACCAAGTTTGACCCTAGTGGCTTCCTATAATCGCAGCAATTACCCAGCTGTGTGTGATAATGGCACATTTAACATAGATGTTTAAATGACTGAGGAAACATCACCAGTTATGCTGAACATATATGGAGTTTACCATTCGAGAGATTTTAATTGAACATTTGTTAAATGTTTGAGATATTATAAAACTGCATAATCAGTTTCTTCTTATCTGTTTCCCATGCATTTCCTTTCCAACATTGCACATTTTTAATACAGTTAAATCTAAGTATTTTAAAATTGTGATTAATCGTGCCTCATTTAAGTGTGACAAAATGTGCAACAACAAAAAAAAATTCGGAAGGGACAAATACTTTTTAAGACACTTTTTCATGGTAAAGTCATGCTCTATATTGTTTTTGAGAGAATGTTTTTTTTTCCTAGCCACACTTTCATAAAAGCCATACTTTTCTTTTTTTTTTTTTTTTCTTTAAATTTTTTTTTTGTGTTGCCATGAACAGGAGATGTGAAGGTCACATGGTGCGGCATTGGGTTTGTCTTTATGTCTATGGGTGTTACAGTCTGACAGTAAACTGGTTTTGCTGGCACACTCACTCCTCGTAACTATTTTAAAGGTTTCTTTATTTGTGAACAGATTAATCAAATTCATAGGCAGCAGTTAATTTAACTGATAAATTACATAAAGATTCACCCACTGTACCACGTGTCATGAAATCTGGCTACAGTAAATCTAGCTATCTAGCAGCCTAGTACCTGGCTGTAAACATGTTTATTTCTGTTGTAGAGTTTGACATTTTAACATGGCATTTTATGGGCCATCAATGGGCTCAATTAAAACACCTTTATACAAATAACATCAAAATAGTTATTTGTATAAAGGCAGCAGTTAACTGGTTTAGTAACAGGTTTGACATTTTTGAGGATATGCTTACACCGGGATTGTTTACTTCCTGACTGCTAAATCCAGACAACTGATAATACTTAAAATGTCTGATTCCTCAAAACTTGTCAAATAGCGTCTTTATCTCAAACAGCAAAAGCATTCCAATTTGGACACTGTTGTGAATATTTATGTGAAGACAGCTTGTTAGGCTCTCTCTCTCTCCCTCTCTCTCTTTCTCTCTGACCATTAAATGCAAGCTGGGTTGTGAAATATGGAACACTATAACAAACTGATAGCTTGCTGCAAATTATGTCCCTTAAAACAACAAAAGTGTCAGATTTTACTGATTTGATTTTATAAAATGCACTGGGGAAAAATCCATAATAATGATAGATGTTTACTTCTTTCTCTTAATGACAACACCAGATTTCGTGTTGATTTTTTCGCCTCTGGCATCATTCAACTGCTACATGAAAAAAATCTGAACAATCTGACTTTTAGTTCCCAGGAATGCAACCTGTGAATTCACAGAGGATTCGATAGCAGATGATCCGAGTCAGGTGTGATAGAGCTGGCAAAACATCTCATTTCACAGTGCAGTCAAGTGTGACCAAAAAAATTGGTACGGAACAGCACTTATCTAAAGGCACTCAGTGAATCATCTGCAGCCGTAGCAGAATTAATAACAATAATGTTCTCTTGGCATTATAAGCGCACAAACTTTGAACCAGGGTGACCAAAAATGTATGAATGTTTAACCTTCTGGCCTCCAGTTCTATGGAATTTGATCATATCTTATAGTCTGACATCCATCTTAGATATCCATCTTATAATCTTTACCAGCCTGTAAAGCCTTTTAGTGGGCACTGAAATCACGGTCACGTGGATGCGCGGGTGCACTTTTATTCACACAGACGTGGGGATAAGCACTCTCACACTCTCACACACGGGCATTTAGTGGCTTTGTGTGCTTGGTGAAGGGGGTGATGGCAGAGGGTGCAGAATACACAGCATTCGAATGGAGATCTGAGCTTTTCGTTGCCTTCCACAAGATAAAAAAAGTCAGCAAGAACAAGCACATAACATAATTTTGTTTTATCTCCTGGTATATGGTGATTTCAAGACTGTCCGAGGAATACGACGCACGAGGTTGGAATACAGCCAGAACGGGATGCCTACTCAGACCACCACAAACATACAGTACTCACTGGCACACTCATTCACCGCTCATAGCAGTTTCACACAGTCAATCCATCTATCATCTTGTTTTTAGCAAGTTGAAGGAAACGAGAGAAACCCACCAGGATCAAAAGTGCAGACAGTAACCTAACTACAGAATCAAACCTCGCATACTGTACAGTAAGTGCTCGATCATTGTTCCTTTGCTCAATAAGACCTCCATTCATTTTTTACGAGTTGGCCAAGTCCCATTAAAAGCTTTAGACTGGGATCTAAAACAGCAAGGTCAGACTGAGACTGATGAAAATAGAGACTGGAGAATCAAGCCATGATTGGGACTGCCAGCCTTTTTTTATAAAGCAAATGTAATACAACTAGCTGGAGAGTCTAATTCAAATCCAAGTTTATTAACATCCAAGTCCAGTTCAGAGATCGTTAGCTTTTTTTCTTTCTTTCTTTCTTTTTCTCTTTTTGTTTTATAAATATGTAAATTAACTTGTATACTGAAATTTTATCTTGTTGTATTACATCGTTTTTCCCAGCATGGCAGCTTGCTATTGGAGCAGTAAAACCTGCTATCGGAGTTTGTAGGAATTTCGGAAGTGAAAATGCTCTGTCTTTCACTATTAAACATAACACTGATTTCTACTGTTGATTGTTTATGATGCAAATTTACCACCAAAGAGCAATCATATTAATTTATGATTCCAGATGATAATAAAGCCTTGGACCGTTTTTTTTTTTTTTTAACCCAATTCCAGACATTTGAACATTCTCCTTGCTTGATGCAGACCAGTAATTTGACTTTATTGAGTGGCACTTTGTTTGTTGGCCAGGCAGTGTAGATTTGTTCTTTTATTTCACACAGATTGGCCATCATGATTGAACAATCAGAGGTGGGTGAGTAAAGTCATCCAGCACAAGGGTCTGTGCTGAATGACTTTACCCAGGCTACCAATATCGACTGAGGTTTGGTGCAAGGAATCCAAGCTATTGAATCCGAGATCAGCAAAAGAGAGACAGAATACAGTAGGTTTGTGACTCAGGTGAGATACAAGTCATGGATCTGAGATGTGAGGTTTTATCACTGCTGGTCAAATTTCACTCATTCCATGGCAGGCTGACTTAGAGCCGAAGAAATGGATGCGCATTGTTCCTCCTCTCGATTTCTTATCAGTACACTTGATTGCAAAATGTGTGTTGATAGGGATTTAGATGGTGACCACTCAGCATCCTAAATACTTTTGATAATATAAATTGGAATTGCATCATGATTAGCTTATCTTATTCTGTTCTGCTTAAATTATTAAGAAGAGAATTGAAAAGCGTTGCCTTGTTAATGTATATATCTCTAGAAGAAGCCATCTGGTGTGTCATTCATCACACCACAATATTACACCATGCTAATTGTTTCCAATGTGCTGCATGTCCAAAATTCTATTAAAAAATATTTTATTAGAGCAAGCAATATTTTTTCTGTCTAATAAAATCATTAGTGAAGGAATAAATGGCTTTGACATAGTATGTATAATGCAGGGCTATGTCCTGCTAAAGAGTACTTAAGGTTTTCTTTAAATTGAAAGGAGTAACTTGAAAGTGTGGCTTGGTAAAGACAAGCAGGGTGTGAGATTGAGTCGAGAAATGTAGGTAGAAAGAGGAGGGAGAGAAGACAGGAGGGAGGGAAGGAGAGACAAAGAAAGAACGTGGACAGTGAACAGAAATGAAATGACAAAAAGAAGATGGGCATAGAGAGCGAGAGAGAGAGGGAGAGAGAGACTATAGCCTGGAGCATTACAGAGGGATGAGGCGCGGCTGCAAAACAGGGGGAAGCGAATCTGAGAACCTGACCCAAGCACCTAAGGTGAGTGAAGAACCTCGGCTCTTATAATGATCCTTTTCTGTTACGATATATTTGCAGTTAAGATGCTTAACATGCAACAAAAAAAAAAAAACTACTTACGATAGGAAACTTCTAATAATTTTCTCATAATAACAGGACGACATAAATGGGTTATCATAATACCTCGCTCTGAATGCATGTTTCTGTTTAACTGAACAGGAGAACCTTTTCTAACATGTGTCTCGTCTCCACACAGATCAGTTTTATTTTCATTTTTTTTTGATTTTCAAATCTGGTCACCATCATAATTTGTTTTTTGGGAAGCCCCAATGTATATATTATTAAATATATTCATTGTTTTTTCCAAGTGCAACAGAGGACTTGTCACTGCCATTAAAACGGACGTTTACTGCATGTAACTAAACATCTTGCTGGTTCATCATACATCTCTGAGGGAGAAAAAAATGATCACAATTCCAATGTCCTGTGCCTATATGGAAGATTTTTTTTTTCTAGTTTCTTCCAAATTGTTGGCAAAAAAAAAGTTTTAAAAAAAAAGTCTGAGTGGGAAGAAAAAACAAAAAACAAAATGCACAACAAGGCATGTGGAGAAAGGGAAGGAGAGATATCCTCCTCATATCACAGTATGTCAAGTTTGAAAAGCTAAGCTGATTATTCTTTCACTCGGGGAAGAGTTTCATTTTCAGCCATTGTGCTGCAGGGTGTCATTTTGGACAAGGCTAGAAGAGAAAAAGTGGGCTGTAGGTGTTCTTTCAGATACTTTAACAGAAAAAAAAAGTGTGAAAGCACAAAATAATTCACCATGACAAGATGTCAGTGCTGGTCTGATGGTGTAGAAGCACTTACAAAATTTCTGATGGCTAATATTTATGTATATATATATTATATATTTTTTCCTTTAAATTTTATCTCTTCTGGGTCTGTTTTAGAAAGCACCACTTATTCGTTGTGTGTTCTTAGAGTTTCCACATCAGTGCTTTGATAAGTGCAATTTTTTTCCTGACATGGCAAAGTCTAAACATTATTCTTTATTAGTATTTCATTTCATTTCATTTCATTAGTCTTTCTGGGTTCCCTGTTAAATGAAAAGATGCAATTTTTATTATTAATTTAAAAAATAAATAAGAGTGATAGAGTAAAAGAAGCTGCTAAGGGAATGACCATTTGTAGCTGCTATAATAAAAATGATACAGTATGATTACAGATGTTCAACAAGAATAAATAATATTTTTTAATATTATTTTTAATAATTGTGTGATGAAACATATGATAGGAAATATGATTTTTATGTATTTTTTTTATAAAAGCATGATAAAAAGTGGAAAAACAAATTAAATTGATAGAAAACCACTTCAGTTATAGGAGGAATAAAACAAACAAACAAAAATAATTAAGTCCATAGTTACAGTAAGCTTCATCACACCACCTCTTCGTTGATTATGCTGCCATGCCAGAGTGTCGTAATCCTTACATAAACAATTAAATCCTAGCAGCGGAAATGCATCGATTGCAATTTTCTTCGCCAATTACCATTCTTTTTTTTTAAGTCCAATTTTGGCTTATTCTATTTCTTTCTTTTGGAGAACGTGAATTGACATTTTGAAACATTTTAATGATGAAGTACACTTAGTTTGATGTGTATAATAAAACATGGACACTGATGTTACTTTTACATTTCCCCCAAAACGGAAAAAAGGTCTCATTCATACAAATCACAAATTAAAAAAGAAAGTGCTCAAGGTTAATGGACAGAGTGAATGAATAGGTGGATAGATAGATAGATGGCTGGATGGCTGGCTGGCTGGATGGATGGATGGATGGATGGATGGATGGATGGATGCATTGATGGATGGCTGGATGGATGGATGCATTGATGGATGGATGGATGGATGGATGGATGGATGGATGGATGGATGCATTGATGGATGGATGGATGGATGGATGGATGCATTGATGGATGGCTGGATGGATGGATGCAATGATGAATGCAATGATGGATGGATGGATGGATGGATGGATGGATGGATTGGTGGATTGGTGGATGGGAGCATGCATAGAAGGATTGATGGATAGATAGATGAATGAATAGATAGCTGGACAGACAGACAGACAGATGATTGAGTTTAACCCTCTATCTGCATTTCATTAAAATCACCTACTACTAGCTCTACCTATTGTGACTCATGTTTTTGGAGTCAACATGGCTAAGGAGCAAAACATTCCCACATCATCCTTGTGCTGCTGGCTTAAAAAATTAATATCTGTGTCTTGGAATTATGATTCTTAATCATATATGTCACAAGTACCAGTGTAGGAGTTCAGGATATAAAATCTTTTTTTTTTTTTAAACACTTTCTTAATATATATGTAAATTCTGTTCATACAAAAGAAACAATATATCTGCCAGACAGTCTGAAAAAATGTAGGAGACAGGTTATGGAAGTTCAGTTTTTGTTTATCACATCTATGTAAACATTATGTTTGTGCTGCAGTCAGCTGATTAAAAATGTAGCCCCTGAGACTCTTTATTTGCCCCTGAAGGAGCAGGGAAGGATCAGGATCTTTAAGCAGGGCTTCAGCATTCTAAAAGGCACAATCTGAAAAATATTTAGGGACTCACAAACTGTTACATTTACAACATCTGTAATGTATATTTTACAGATTATTTCATGCTGCACCCTTGCGTGTCCCACAAACAGACTCTTAATAACAAGGGAATTTTAAAATATGTGCTTTTATGAACAACACTTTCCATCAGCACAAAAAGGCTGCAGTTTGAGCAATTGTGACTTTCTGTGGTGTCTATTCATCCAGACAATCCCCTGTGGGAGTGCCTTACTCCTTCACCAAGTTTCTAATTCATAATTATATTATAAGTATTATATAAGTGAGACATGTTTCACTGATTTTACAGTATCGTGCAATATACAGTATAGTGTATAGAGTAAATTTACCTCAAGTGCAAGAAGAATCACTGCTCTCTTGCAGGATTCCATGACAATCCATGATTTTGTCCATGATGAAGATTTGTCTCAACAGGAGACAGTGTCCATGGCTGCAAACTGGCAGGCAAACCTAGTCATATTCAAAACATACCTATTTACCAAAAACAAAAGACCTTAAGGTCTGCAATGTTGATTACTGTACAATTATTTTGTTATCTTTTTAAGTCCAGACTCAGACTTTTAATTCTTTAGTCTCAGACTAAAGACTGAACCTGGCCATTTGTTTGGAACATGATTCCTTACCTCAGTTAGCTTAGCTAAAATGCTACGGTGGCCAACATTACTTTATATGCTAACATAACATGTGATTGAACACCATCATCCATACCCAACAACTTGTTCCTCCTACATTTCTTGTGGGAAGTTAAACTAAAATAATTCCAGTTAGCTGGTTAGCTAAAGTAATGCATAGCAGACAGCTAGCGGGTTTGACACCTGCAATGCAGCCATCACTCAAATGCCCGATGACCATTACTATGCATAATTTTGTGGCTTAATATAATTTTAATTAACGAGTTACATAGAAAGTCATCAACTTATACATTTGTCATGAATATGAAATCTAACTATGGAGGCCAAAACTGTTTTTTGTTTGTTTGTTTGTTTGTTTGTTTCTGTTGTAAAGTTGGGCATTTTAACATGCCACTCTATGGGGGTTGACTTACTTTTGGGACCTAGTGGACATTCAAGGAACTGCATGTTTTGGCACCTCTGAGTTTAGCTTTGATTAATGGCACACTGAATAACATATACTTAATTACCTAAATAAGAAACAATTATATGCGTTTTCTTAATTGTTCGACTTAGTTAGTAACCTAGTGATCATTACACGGGCCACAATGTCGTTTTTGTATGAAGCTTAAGCATTTAAGCACTTTTGTTGGGCGTTTACCAAATGTCTAAATGTAAATGTAAGCAAAGAACTCCTCGGATACGTACAACATTCTGTTGGCGCCAAACAAGAGCGTCCCAACTCTGCTCTATGTGGCGGTTTCTGAACGCACTGTATAACAAGAATAAGTATATAACAAGGTTCGTGTAAACATAAGTATGGCTGTTGCAACCGCTATAACACTAATGGCAAGTTTTTCTTCATGAACACAGAAATCTTTGCCTTGTCACCAGGTAGTTAGATTCTTCTCTCTCCCGCTCCATATCTAGCCATACTAAACAAGCACTCATTGGAAAGAGAGGCAGTGAGATACTGTAGGCTCAGCTTAGGGGAGCAAGTGCTTGGAATCAATCTTTATTGATCCTCCAGTAGGTCAGTGCTTTTTCGCATTTGCTGATGGGAAACTTGGACCTGCGCCGTTGAAGGGCGAGCCAGCAGTTGCTCCATCTCAGATATTTCCTTCAATATTTTCATCATGCTCTAAGATAGACTACATGTTTGTCTTTATTTTTGGCTTTAGGTGCTTTTGTGATAAAGTTTTTGTGCCCAATGATTTCATTACAGATTACAAATTTAAAATACCAAACTTTGTGTCTTCTTCATTTTTGGTGAAGACGTTCCACTTTGACCTCATGCTGTTTGCGCTGCTGTGTCCGTGACTTGAATCATCAGCAATGAAACTGGCAATCTATGTCATCTATATTTGAGACTGATCACCT
The DNA here is from genome assembly GCA_011419295.1 of Clarias macrocephalus. NCBI lineage: Eukaryota > Metazoa > Chordata > Actinopteri > Siluriformes > Clariidae > Clarias > Clarias macrocephalus. The sequence goes on along the minus strand of JAAGKR010002081.1, from coordinate 57,597 downwards.
AATAGTTAGTCATTATCAATCTTTCTGAATGTCCGATTCTTGCACTGGGGGATAGATCGGAGCATCTTTACTTAGAAGATGACGATATCTTGAATAAAGGAACAGTTATTTAATACTTTTCCCAGATGACAAATGACTCCTTTGCTGTCGATCGGCATTTATTTTTAACAATTAACAATTTAAAAATATGTGCAAAGACAAAAGTGCACATTCCATCACAGTGAGAATCAACAGAGTATTTACTGTATAAACTTACTGGACAGAAGAAGTACATAATGATTGAGAGAGAGAGAGAGAGAGAGAGAGAGAGAGAGAGAGAGAGAGAATGCAACAGGGTTAAAGAAAGACATTAAGGCTGCAGGAAGAGAAGAAAACAAACAAGCTGTCCAAATTCATTTGGCTCGGTGGAGATAAAAAGACGATTCCCAGGAGAGGGAAACATGAGCTGTGCTTGAACATCGTGATATTTCTACAATAGCATTGTAACATCAGCATTTCTACAATTCACCATCCTCGTCTTCGTCTCGGATTGTTTCATTTCATCCTACTGTGCGTATGACCTTAATATAAATTGATCTCCTAAGATAAAGGCAGAGTCGGGATTTCATTTGATCGGAATAGACTGTGGAAGTGCTAACCATGAATCTTTATGAGGGTAAAATCTAATGCAAACGCTCATCAAGGAAAAGTGTCAAGCTGAGCGCAGAACATTATGACATTATCTGGAGCAGCTTGACATGTAGAACAGAAAAAGTTGAAAGAAAAAAAAAAGACAAAGAGTGCCTACGTAGCTATCTGGAAAATCAGTAATTGCAGCATACATGCATCGCCTATATAAGATTACTTTGCTAAGTCGTTGTGCATTATGATTAGCATGTAATTTCAGCTTCATATAGTTTGCACAGAATAAGAATTATTTTCTATTTTTTATTCCACATACCATCGCACTCATTTGTGGTAGACAAGCATAATAATTTTGCGACGAGGTGAAATGAAAATCTGCTATACAGAGGTTAACAGCTTAAGGTAGTGCAATGATGGATGTGATGACCCGTGTCAATGTGTCAAAATGACAAGCACATCTTTTAACTGGCTCTCCTTTTTTCCCAGGCAGAACACATCTGACAAGCTGGCTTCCAACATTCTCATCATGGATTCTGTCTTTACCTCCTCTATTCCCACCATGTGTCAAGTCTTGAACCTGTCCTTCTTCTGTCAACATGACCCGAACTCCACAACTCTTTCTTCTGTCATTGCACCAAACTTTGGGTTATCCTATTTCACCATGATCTTTGGGATCCTTTCAAACCTCATTGGCCTGGCCATCGTCTCTGCGTCCTACACCCGCTTTCACCACCGAGCCAAGACACCGTTTCTGCTGCTAGCAGCCACTCTGCTTCTGAGCGACCTGGCGGGTCATTTGGTCACCGGTGCGTTCGCCTTGCACCTACATCTAGGAAGAGTCAGAAGGCAACCATCAGCAAGCAGGGAGGCAAGTGAACCCCCTCAGATTTTTTGCAAAGTTTTTGGTGCCTGTATGGTCTTTTTCGGCTTGACTCCTCTCCTCTTGGGCAGTGCCATGGCCGTGGAGCGATGCATGGGCATCACACAACCAATCCAGCACTCTACTATAGCCACCACAGCCCATATTCGCCTGGGTGTCCTCCTGCTAATCACCATGGCGCTTACTTTAGCAGCTCTTCCCTTGCTCAATGTGGGTACCTATGAACCTCAGTTTCCTGGTACCTGGTGTTTTCTTCCAGTACAAGGTGCTCTCTCGAGTGCTGATGCCGGACTGGCGTTGGCCTTCTCGATCCTGGGACTGGCAGCTCTAACAGTCTCTATACTGTGTAATACAGTGAGTGGGCTGACGTTACTGCAGGCCAGGTTCAACAACCAAGGAGCAAAGCTCACCGCCTCCAGGAGACGCCGATCGTCCATGTCCTCTGTGCATTCGTTGGATGTGGAGATGATGGTGCAGCTTGTTGTCATAACCGTGGTTTCCTCTGTCTGCTGGAGCCCCATCCTTGTAAGTGGACGAATTAAATACTAAAGAAGTAGTCTGAAACTTAAAGAGCCCTCTGTTACCTTTGAGGTATTATCCACACATATGATGATAGCACGCATACCCATTAACTACTCATTTTGGTGTTTTCATGTAGACAAGATTCAAGAGGTAAAAAACCTACTTTTCCCAAACTGAGGCCAATTTACAATATACTGATCCATTACATATTCTTTCTAGCAGTATTTAATATATTGTGTGATATATTAGTATGTAATATAGAGTGTGTGGTATTTGGTGTACTATTTTATTATACTATTATATGTGTATCATATACAGTAATATATGTATTATATAATTATTATTTTATTATGTGTGACTCTCACTCAGAGAAATTCACCTTCTTTTTGAGTAGATCTCAGTTACTGTGAGAGAGAGAAATCACATTTAAAAATTACAAAATGTTCATGCCAAAGCATGACATTCAATTGTTCCAAGATAAACACAGTTCTGAGAGTAAAAACTCCCCTTATTTCTCTATATAATCCCCTGCTACACTAATGCATTCATCCTATGCATTTATTTACTAGTGCTTGGATGCCATCAAGGTAGAAAGTTTTCTCAGTCTGCCGGAGCTTCACATCTGCAACACTGGCCTCCCAGGAACTCCTTTAATGGCCCAAACATGTGGAAATGGCATGATGCGAGGTCAGGACTATAGGGGGATGTGGCAATAACTTCCAGCGAAGTTCCTGTAATGTACAAGTAGTGTTGGTGAATGATTGCGTGTGCAGTTCTCACAGACAGTTATGTTTCTTTCTCAACTTGGCCGACAAGTTATCTGTCAATTTTCAAGGATCAGTCGTTTCACTTGCTGAATGTTCATGGGAACGATAGCAGTGGGCTCTGAGCCACCTCAGCCGGGATCATCAATCATGGACATACAGTACAGCATTGCAAAAATGCTTGGCTAAATAAATAGGTTTTTAGCCTAGACTTAAACACTGAGACCCAAACATTAATTCGAAGGCTATTCCACAACTTTGGGGCTCTGCCCCCTGCTGTAGTTTTCATAATACATGCATCCCGATGTAGGCGTGGCAGATCGTAAGATACTAGCAGTTCACTCAGGTATTGCGGCACGAGACCATTTAATGCTTTATATGCCAAAAGTGCTATTTTAAAATCAATAGGAAATTTCACTGGAAGCAAATGCAGTGTGGATAAGATTCCGGTTCTTCTGGTTCTAGTGAGGACTCTCGCTGCTGCATTCGAAAACTAACTGAAGCTTGTTTATTGAAAAGAAGATCCTAGGTTTTTTTTTTTAAAGGACTGCATAATTGTTTGCAGAAAATACAACCTGTGTGAAGAGGTAGGTTTGAGTGATGGCATTTCTTTATATTCAGATTTGCTGATGTTTCCTTGTTGCAGATTTACATCTCCATGTCTGTGAGACAGTTCTACCGTGGCAAAACGGATCCAGACCCACAGTATGAGGATCTTCTTCTGCTTTGTTTGAGAATGGCGTCCTGGAACCAAATCCTGGACCCATGGGTGTATATCCTTCTGAGACGGGCCGTGCTGCGGCGAATATGTGGTCTGATTTGGCCCAGCAGGATGATTTTAAACCAGAGCAGCTCGTACAGGAGTTCAGAGCGACAGGAATTCCATTTGCAATGACATCACTATGCTCGCACAACTTCCACAAGACTGAGAGACGGCGATTACTATCGAAAGCTACATTGTCGATATGTCACGATCATATTCTTGTAAGCAAGTCTTCAACGAGGTTTATTTCCAAATCTCATATAATACATGTGGCACTAGGAATGTATGTAAAATGAACTGAAACACAAGCATTTGCTTTAATTTAAAAGCTGAGAGCTGGACTGATATTTTACAAAAGTTTAATCATTTTTGACTGTTTACTCTACAATGGCTCCGGAATTATTGGCACCCATCATGAAGGTGAGCAAAAATCAATATTTTGAAGGAAGAGCCAATTCAATCACTGACATTATTAACAGAAAATATTTCAAAAATGAATGTTTTTGTGGAACAAAAATCACTAGAGTGATCTTCTTTATGTAGGGAATGCATGCGTCTAATTTCTAAGGGCATCATTTGTGTAGTTGTATGTGTATCATTTCTTTCATTGAAATCTCTATGAGAGCACAAAACAGGATTCTTTAAAGGTTCTGTACGGGTTTGCTTAGCTTAGTAGAAAGCTTTACTTGGAATACCTTGTGATTTTGTTGTATGTTTTACGGACAACTCATATGACTCTAATCCTGTATTCACATGACTAAGCACTAAAGCGACAGACGATCACAAGTGTGTGTGTGACATTTTCCTCGTGTTCGAGCTGTGATTTTTTTTTAGCGACAGGTGTTGAAAGCGACAAAACCCACAGCATGGCAGGCCACATTTTACTAGGTTATTCAAATATTCACACAGTGCAGTGTATTTGTTAGGTTTGTGATAAACTTGTTTGTATTAGACGCTATTTATAGCTACTACTATTTTTCATGTAATCTAAAAATACCCTGGGCACGACACGGCCAGAAACGACACACATTGTGACATACTCACACTAGAAGTGTGACAGGAATGAAGTGTGGCGAGTATGAGCATAAACCAAGCATCGTTCTTTCAAATGTTGGACAGCAAAAAAATCTTTATATGCAACATTTTGCACAGTTGTTCTGCATATTCTCACAAAGGATGAAATACAATCCCACACTGTGTTTGTGGAGTTTTGTTCAATATTTAAAAAGTGTGTGAACAACTTTAGGCTTGTTGTAGAGTGTTTCTGGTTGTGAACTGATTTATGTTGAGTAAGAGGAGAGAAACTAGTCTACTTTTATTTTGAAAAACGACTCCATTTCGGCCATTTTGAACCCATGGCTGAATCCCAAACCCCTCGTTTTTCGCACTATGTAGGGTGGAACAGTTTACTCATCTATTCCCTAAGTAGTGCTTCCGTGTAGGCGTTCGTCTAGGATTGACACCCAGCTCCAAAAATACAAGCGGGCATATTTGTGAATCTTATTAACATGTTAATGTGTAATAACAGAGCAAATACGACTTGTATGCATGTGATAGCATGCGATAAGAGTTCATGATGTTTGCTTTGGACATTATTTTGTTGAATAAATCCATCAGTTTTTAACACTTTTTTTTGTCAGGAATTTAACACACAGTTGTAGCAAACTTCAGTGAGGTTGGGGGACGAAAAATCAGCAAGGTCGTTTCATGTCGACCTCCTTTCAGTGTGTGTTAATCATCAGCTCTCCACATGTCATTATAACCCTGACACACACCTAGACATACAGTACACCTTCACACCTTTGTAGGAGACGTTTTCCCGCCTTGCCGGTGCGCTCGCGCCTCCTCCACCTCCCGTCTCATTCTGGGACTTTTATGTGCGTGTTGTTGTTAAAGCGCTGCCCTGCTCAATGCTTCTGCTCCGCGCCATTCAGAGAGACGACCGAGAGTGAGTGAGAGAGAGAGTGTGTGTGTGTGTGTGTGTGTGTGAGTGTGTGTTTGTGCTCGGTAGGATGCGCTATGCCGTATCTCTCGGCTCTCTCGGCCTGCTCCGGCTGCTCGGCGCGCCCTGGTCGTGGAGCGTGGCCGCGGGACTCGGCCTGTACCTGGGCTCGGGCGGCTGGAGATACCTGTACGTGGCCGCACGCACCGCCAGGAGGGACATCCAGTGAGTACCGCTCACCTTTATAAACTCATCATTAAGTTTTTTTTTTCTTTTTCTTTCACTTTTGCTGACAAGAGTCCACATGCGTGTTGCTGTTCAACGCAACTGTTCAAAACTCTTTGGAGAAACAATTAGCTACATTGTAACAACTGTAACTAGAGCTCGTGCTGCACACTCTGCCGACTTTTCAGTTCAAAGTTTCACCAGAATGACATCATAAACTCATTTGATTTTTTTTATTATCTTCATGCTTATGGTTTAAAAAAGTAACTACCTTATTTCTTAGAAACGAAAAGAAAAGAGCTTTTGGTATTATATGTATATGTGTATTATGTGTGTTGTATTTGTGTTTATGAAATTCTATCAGTTCTCACCAAGAATACAGGCAAAAACAAAATAATGGTAGTAAAGACTCAGAAGAACAGAAGGGAAACTTTGTGACTGGAACAACTTACTTTTACAATTGTAAACACACCAAGAAAAGAATTTAAAACAAAGACAAACACTGATGAACAGTGCCTCATTATTTGGCAGCGAATGGTGCGGATCAGCAGCCACATTTACATGCACAGTGTCCCTTCAGTCTGATTCCGGGGAAAGATTGCAACTTCACCGTTACACAGACGCTGCTCTGATAAGATGTTCAGTTATATGCTTAGAGTTTTTAGTAGGAATCACCAGTCACCTCCCGATACGATATTATCACGATACCCAGGAGGTGATCCGAATAAAATTGCGATTCTATAAATACCATGATTTTATATTTTTTTTCTCTGATTTTGTTACAATTTCAAATCTTTAAAAAAAAGTTTAAATAGGTATTAAATGTAGCCTGTTCCTTATAGCATTAGTGTTCTCACTTAAAAACTAAGCACATCATTTAAGCAATACAAACAAACTTCAAATATAAGTGTTCAGTATTTAGTTCAGTATTTAACTTTAAATTAAATGAAACAAAAAAGCTACATTGTTACTGAGCAGCACATACAGCATGTCTCTCATCCGCCGTGATTTTTTTTATATAGTAATGCCATAAAAATGCATTTTTGTTGCGCTACTCTGAAATGTTTGTGGTTGGTACAAAATTGCTTATATCTGAGACAGATCGGCCAATCACAAGTCAGGCCCAATCAAACCGAAACCTGCAAGTTCGACTGGCCGATTGACGTTTCATCTATGTTTAAAAATTTATTTATAATAATCCATTTTTAATGGGGAAAAAAATCGATTCAGTTCAATTGCATGAATCGACACACAAGAATTGCAATTCATAAATAAATAGTTTTTTTCCCCCATCTCTAATATTTAATCAGAATAAAACTTTTTTATTTTTGACATGTAAAAACATTTGTGAACTGTAAAAATCTGCTGGAAACGTAACACATGAAGAAGAAAAGTAGTTTCTTGTTGAATATGAAGGTTATGCCAGGCTTCCAGTTGTTTCTGATGAATCCAGATTTTTGCGTTATGATTGGTTACAAGAATTCAGTCTTGTCTGTGATTGGTTAGATGCTTTACTATGTTGGAAATTTGTACCAATCAGAGCTCCTCCTACAGCTAGAGACCCAGTGTATAAAGTAAAGACGGGTAGGAGAGAGTTGTTTCCTGTTTTTGTTTTTTTCTGGAAACTTGTCATGTTTACTAATGTTACCCGATGTGGGGCAAACATGCACAAAAAGAGTGAGTTTATTGAGACAAGAGAGAAACGATCAGCTCAAGTCTTCATTTATTCAAGAGATCAGTTATTAGTTGGTGGAAACAAACTGTGGTAATCAGTAGGAGTGGAACGGTTACGAATGCACGTTTGTATTCGTACATTTTTGGTACAGGCCCTTTGGTTTGGGAGCTGTTTTGTGATCCAACTGAATACAATCTAGCTTTAACTCTTGCTGAGCGTTACTTGCCATTAATATGTTTAATTGGAATTAACAGTGGACACAGATTTTTTTAAAACATTCAGTCGTCTATGAATGCTGTTTAAATGTTAAAACCAATAACAAACAAGGAGAAACACAGAGGTATGGTTGGAATTAGGTTCTGTCCTTATCATGTTTGACAGACAAAGTGCAAAACTAAATGCTCCTATGAAACAAGCTACAGTAGATAGCTATATCAGATATGATATGTCTTTTTTCTATCTATCTATCTATCTATCTATCTATCAAACTTTAAATTTAAAGGTAAGATATTACACTTTGTTTATTTCCTTTGCTCTGAGCAGCCATGTGGATTTGAAGTTACTCTATAAACAAGGAAGGATTTCAGAGTTGGTAAAAATATTCCAAGGTGACTTGTGTTGTGGTGACATTTTATGTCATGAAAGACACGCTCCTCATTTGATCTGTAGTAACAACACCGTCACCAGGAGCAAATTGTGCAAATAATGTTTTTAAAAATATATCCTTTAAAACATCCATTGTCCATTGTGTGCACTATTTGTTATACATAATGTTGTTACTATTCTATAACACTTTAATGCACCTAGATATATAGATTTGTTTTTGTTTCTTCTCTGTATGTGCATGACTTATATGTTTAGGAGGTTATGGCCAGTTTGCCACTGATTACTGATTTTTTTTGTTTACAAATTATGATGAATGAAAAATGGCCTTTTTTTTACATGATACCAAAAAAATACTGCATCATGAATTTTATGTACTTTTACCTCCCTCAGTGATCAATGATTGATTGCTGAAAACAAGTAGTTGGTCATTGGGAACTGAGGCCACTTTTATTCTGAATTTTACAACAAATTGGATTAGGACATGGACATGTAACGTCATTTTTAGATCACAAGACAATGTTAAGGTCAAATAAACATAACGAGGAATGCAAAACAGACGTGTGGTGTCTCCAATACACTGAAATACATGTACAGTTGTTGAATTTGCACTTACTTACTTAATTCACCTGCCCAAGGTAACATGACTCTTCCAGCTTATGGGGAAACATATTTAATATATTACAACCATTTTTAACAGTGATCGCATGTTAATTATGTTATTATGCATGTTTAAATTATTGTCGCTCTTTTATGGAATAAATATTTTGAAGTGGTAACCCATGCAGTATTTCTTTTTACATCTAGTCACATTGTTCAGGTTTAATTGTGGTATTTATTAACTTGTCTTGCTTGTACAGTAAATGCACATGGGGTAATGGATGTGTGTGTGTTGTAGTAAGTATGCTATGAATGTTCGTGCTTCAACTTGCCAATGTTTTTTCTCAGTACCCTGAATTTTGTCCTTTTTTTTTCTAAGTGTGTGTGCTTGTAACACAGCAGGACGATGTTGTTGGTGTAATCTAGGGGACTTTTTCATTGCCGAAGTCGCTCTCTGCTTGCTTATCAGGGACAATCCGATCATTAAAATTTATATACAATGTCTCAGATTATGGCTTTGTATGAGACATGACATTTAAACAATCAGCAACACAATTACACTCAATTTCAATGCATATTAGATAGGTTTAGTAGATTTTAATACTTTAAAAGCTGTAAGAAATATAGCTGCTTGAAATAAATCAAACTGTAAACTTTAGTGCTCTTGAATTGAATCAATATAAATCAAAGCAATTGCCCAAAAATCTAATTGAATCAACAGTCTAGCTATCAATTCACAGCTCTAATTATAAAGTGTCTCACCACATGAGATGATCATTATAAACAATTCTTGGCTTAATTTTGAATTCTTCGATTTAACGACAGATCTCCTAATGATAAACCTGCAACTAAAGAAAGAAGCTATTAACATCAGTTAATACGCTTATGCAGAAAACAGGTTTGTGTAAAAGTGACCTATCAGGTCAAGTCAGGTATTAAATCACATTTTGGATGATTTAAATTGTTCATTTTCTCAGATTCCTGGTTCAACTCCTTTTGATACCAAGTTTATTACTGTATCATGTCCATTTATGACCAGTTTACGAGGAGGACTTTGGAGAAATATCTCAAAATACTATTTGTAACATATTTGAAAGATTTTGTGATGTAGTAAGGAAGAGGGAATCCTCGGCCTCATTTTGATACCAGGATTTCCCTAAAAGGAAACTTCACCAGCAGAGCAGGTTTACTGGCATAAATGCATGTACTGTATTCCTAAAACCGCAGGAGTGATCAACGTGTGTAGTGTTCATTAAATTGCTTTAAAACAATGTTTGCCATTAACACTTTTTAGGTAGATAAGGTGTTTATTAAAATATGGCGGTCGATTATAAATTGAGATTCGTTTGCGGGGCAATTCATGTAACTCCACAATTCAAATTGAATAATTTTATTGTATTATTTTATTTATTTTAAGTTCATTTTAAATTGGTATATGTTTGCTTTTGAGGTGGTAAAATGTTCCTGTTCCTCTATAACCCTACAGCTGGAGCACGCTAAACTATTCACACAGCACACCATACTGTACTGTGTGGTCGGAGTTGGGTTAGAGATTGATTTTTTGGCAAGAATAAAGGTACATTCTGTAAACTGAGAAAAATGTAATAAAGACATTATTTGCTATATCCATGTTTTTAGCTATAGTAGCTGTAGTTTTGTGACAGTTTATCCTGTCCTTATTTTGGTGGCTTATAGACCATCGACATAACATCAAAACAAATCTCTCTCTCTCTCTTGGAGCACTGGTATAAAATGATGCACAGAGCTAGACTAATAAACAAAATAATTTATTATAATATGTTCTTTTTTTTTTTTTTTTTTGGATTGATTGTTTGTTTATTTTAATTTCAAAACCACGCTGAAGCTCAGACTTCACTCACGGCTCCCGACAACTGTTAGACACGTTTTCATAATGTCTAACAGCAGTGTAATTAAGTCTAGCTTTTAATTCATTAGAGAATGTGTCATAATTACTTTCAACATCACTGCAGCTCTTTGCACACTCGTTAGTTCCCCGCTGTTTTAATTGTCATTCACACAAGTGTGTGCCTCTTGTGATTGAGAGCTTTAATCATTTTTTTCTCTGTTGTTCTTACAGCTATGTTTTTGCTCACATCTATTAATACATGTCTATTAATACATGTACTGTATGTATGTTTTATGCCATTTGGATCCTCTTGTATGATGATCTTCCTCATCCTGTCACATTGTGCTGCTTTAATAGTCATGTACAGGATGTTGTTGGTGTCTATACAGTAGATGTGTGTTTGGTTTCCAGTCTAAACCTGCCAAGACAAATTCCAGCGAACCTGTTGCTCCATGACAGAGTGATAACCGTTCAGGACTAAAACAAACACAAACAACCCTCTAAGTTCAAATGACTGTTTTTTTGTGCCTGAACACTACTAAAAGTGCTTCAGTCTTCAGTCTTTTTAAATGAAACCCCAACACGTTCATATCCTGTGCGCGATTCTTTAGTCAAACCAGAACAAGGTGTGCTTTGAGAATATCGAAGCCGCTCTGAGCTGCTCTTGATCTTCATGCGGTCAGCTCCGATTGAAGACAAGACCACGTCCTTCTCGCCCTTCATAATAGATCAGTCTTTTTTAAACTTCCACAATTAAACTTTAAGAGGTTAATCATTTGAATGTTGATGAGGTTCTTACTCTCTCTTTTTAAGCCTTCACACGCTCGATATGACTCTTCTGAGTTTCAAGCAGAGCCTTAAGATCTGTCTTGAACACATAGTATACTTACTGACATCCATAATAAGATCTTGGCCAAACTTTTATTCTTTTATTTAATATTAAAAAGGCGTAACGAGAGGAAGATACCCGCTTTGGAAAATGTCTTTGAGATGTTCATAATGACGTGATGAGACTTTATATTTTAACTATGGATTGATGAAATGTGTTCAGTTTTACAATGCGGAAGGCCCGGGTTCGATTCCAACCCAATGTCCAAACCCCAGCCACTGGATGCAGTTTAGATAAAAATCGGATGGTTGCGTCAGGAAGGGCATCCAGCATAAAACCTGTGCCGAGTGGATGGTCCGCAGTGGCGACCCCTGTATGGGAGCAGCCAAAAGACCAACAATAATCTTGATTTAAAATCATCAGAAAACTATACAATTAAGCTACAATAAAGAAAAACAACTTTCTACTCATCACTAATATGAAACCTGGTTATAATAAATTAAACCTAGAGTTAGCAAGTTGATGCGCAATAATAATGTTTCGAAAGTCATTTTGTCCATTATCACAAGAAAAAAATCCAACCCAGACATTTTCTGAATAAACATAACATCAATGGGTGAAACAGTCTGAGATGTTAACCTGTATCTGTATCCTTTTTATATCACTCGCTGCTCTATGAGCTGGTTCATGTGACAATTTCTCACAAGGTTTTAAATTAATTTAAAACTATTTGTAAAACAAGACAAGGCTGTAATGCATCCATCAGATAATACTTTGGAATATTGCCTGAATTATTAGCTGAATTCATTTCCTGGCACAATCCACACTAGCCTAGGGTAATCGAGCTGTTCCGAGGCTGTCTGTTCACCTCTTTGAATGTGTCTTTATTTTTCCTCTCCAGTGGTGTGCTGGTGCTCCTGAGGGTGAAGCTGGCACTATGGCGTTATATGCGGAATGGCAGCAACATCCCCTCCATCTTCGCCCAGACCGTGGCTAAGCACCCGGACAAACCCGCCCTGGTGTACGAGGTCACCGGGGAAACGTGGACCTTCACCGAGATGGACCAGCTGTGCAACGCCGTGGCTCAATGGGCTCTGAGTCAGGGCTGGGCCTCCGGAGACGTGGTGGCTCTGTTGATGGAGAGCAGGCCTCTGCAGGTGGTGCTGTGGCTCGGTTTGGCTAAAATCGGCATCGAGTCGGCGCTCATCAACTTTAACCTGAGGCGAGACTCCCTTGTGCACTGCCTGAGTGTGTCGGGAGCTCGGGCGCTCGTTTTCGGGGCAGAGCTCGCTGATGGTAAGGAACTTGTTTCAGATGCGGGATTTGTTTTTAAATTCTTTAGTGGAATATAAATTTCAGAATCTACTTTTGTTGTTCGTTCAGAGAAATAAACAATGACTTAATGAGAATGACTGTAAGAAAACTTAACCTGTGCTAAAAAATATATATAATCAAATGTTTTTTTTTATTTTAAATAACACAATTATTGACTTTCTTTGTCAAGTGATCATTTAGACCCGATTTCCCCATTTCAGTATAATTCTCTGCAAAAGTCTTTAACAAGCCCTCAATTAACTATTGTGCTTCCAAAGAGTCAGGATTTCTTTAATTATTTTAATGTAGTCTTGGGGAATAGCTCTCTAGGCTTTTTGGCTTTGACCAGTAGTTCTCAAGGACTTTTTTTGGCTCCCATTTTTGGCAAGTTTTTGCCTCACATTTTCAGTCCAGTTCCTGCAGTCTTTTGTTTGTTAAGCCACACAGTGACGTATGAATCATTCAAGCCTAAAAAACATCTAACTTCAGGCATGAACCAGTGAGAAACAGGTGCAGATGATGGCAGGTGATCTGGCCGAGTGGTTGGAACAGATGAGAGGAAATCAGGTCTTGCTGATGTTGTTACATAAAAAATAATAATGATGCTGTCTCTTTAGGCACTTTTGTTGACATGATTGCATTTAATTTAATATAACGAAATGGGGATTTTTTCACTGTATTACTGATATGAAAGATAAAAACCACGCGGGGACATGCTTTTACAGAAAAATAATCACTGACACAAGCTGATGTGATAAAATGCAGTTACGATTACTGTCTCGATGATCATTTTTCTATTTAAAAAGATTGTCCTAAATTGTTTCATTTCCTTTATACCACAGGAAGATGCCAATAACCATGATTCTATTTGTTGTAGAATAACAGGATTTGTTAATTTAATGTGGAATAAAACAAGTTGATTTATGTGATCACTGACTTCATATCAGCTATAAACCATCTAGTCATTCCAGAAGCAGGCTTTTCCCCCTCTTTTCTCTCTCTCTCTCTTCAAATTATGAAAATGTGAAATGTTGAAAAAAAAAAACCTTGTTACAAAGCTTCTTTTATAATTGTCGAATTGAACTGAAAAAAATTTATTCAAAGTCTGCTTGTAGTGTCTACTGTATAACTTCTTGTTACTGGACATTGTTGCTATATAATTTATAACTTATTCGAACGAGCGCATTGATGCATTCATTAAAAAATGATCAGTGCCTCAAGACCAATCAGAATAAAGAATTCAGCAGCACTGCGGCATCAGTGGGAATTATAAACGGTTTTATCCAGGATTTTAATTTCAGCAGTTAACCTTGTTAAATTGTTTAAACATTGCATCATTTGAATGTCAGATGGTATGTTAAAAATCACACAAATTCCTCTTTTTAATCACTTCAGTGTCTCTTTCATCTCGTGTCTGTTTGTAGCCGTGTCGGAGGTGAGCTCCAATCTCAGCGACTCCATGGCACTCTTCTGCACCGGAGACCTGACTCCCGATCGCTTGACCTGTCTCAAAGCTCAGCCGCTCGATTCGCTGCTGGCGTCTGCGCCGCGTCATCCTCCCTCCATCACCTCTGCCAAGGGCTTCAGCGGTGAGCGGGTCACATTTACAGCTTGCTCCAAGTGATAAGTAAAGTCACTGGAGCAATCGAACATCTCTGTGCTGTAATATGAATGTTACACCACTCGGGTACATAAAAACAATGTTGTGGTCGGCTGAAGTTACAAGCTGGGTGTGAAGCTGCATTTTCACTATTTTCACTATTTTATGATTAGGGTAAAAAGAAAATGTGAAATGTATCCATGTCCGTAGCCTCTATGGAGCCGAATTAATCAAGTGGAGCTGCATCATCAATATTATTTTTTTATATTAAAATTTTTTAATTGTAAGCATCATCATCCAAAGGAACATTTATATCACCAAGTAAGCAAACAAAATAAATGAAATAAAATTGGATTAACATTTTATTTACAATTATTTAAAATAAATACATTTATTTATTTATTTATTTATTTATTTAACTATTATTACTTTATAGCTTGGTACTGTTGCCATAACTATAATAATATAGAGAACAGAAATAATGCAAACAAAAAAATAATAATAAAATTCAAGCCTGAGGGTTTGTTTTTTGGCTAAAAATTGTCTAATTCTTCCATTACTACAGTTATGCAGGTTAAATGCTGTGCTTTGATTTGCTGTAGACAATGAAAGCCACCATAACGCAAATTTGTGCTCACCATGTACCAAACCTCTCCTGATTAGTCTTGTTCACGTCCTCTGTTGGCGTTCCTCCATGAGGCCGCCGGGCTTTCTAAAGTGTTTTTGGTCTTTTTATGCGAGAGCAAAACGTTCCCAAGACTGCAGGATGGGAAAGTGTTTTCAGTCCTGCGAACTTTTTCCTCCTCATTTAAATACATTGAAAATGTGTGTCAGGAGACACATCTCAGATTTATTTGACTAAACAACACATTTTTTAAAAATCTCTATATAGTCAGTCCTGGTTTATGTGAAACGTAAACCATCATACAGTACATGTCCTTGTGTATAAAATATAATAATCAGGGGAAACAAAAATAAAACGAATTCATGCTTTTCCTTAATCAGATTAGAGAATTTTACAGCACCACAGTGTAGAGAAAATAAATCACCATCTGAGTGATTTAAGAAACTGAACTGTGCTGTGCTATAAAGATGGATGTGAAACATGATTTCTTTTAATTATTGTTCATTAGTCTACATGAACAGATTTCAAGCTCATGCAGACAGTGAGACTACATTATCCAAACACCAAGCATTTAACATGATGATGATGATGATGATGATGATGATGATGATTAGAGTTGAGAGAAAAAAATCGATTAAGTTACACGTTGTGATTATTTTTGTGTGACAGTTAATGTATCATCACAGTGACTCCAAAATCTATTATATAATATTTATTTATTCATTTATTTAAGGTTTGCATTTGAGACATTTGCATTTGTTGCTGTTTTCCCCCATAATCTAACAGGTGGTGCACTTTAAATTATTCACTTATTGCCCAGCATCCCCTGTGGTAGGAGCAAATGATTTGCTGTTTGTTTAGAATTGTAACTAAATCTAAATTATAGAATCACAATGCAGTCGAATTGGCGCTTGGGTAATGCGATATTGCATTGGATCGTCCCTGGTGATTCCCGTCCTTAATGATGATGAGCCATTGTTTGTGTGAATGTGTGAAAGTAGAGTAAAATTTAGTATACATGGGGACATCAGTGTATGTACTTGTACTGCATTTTGTCTACAGACCGTCTGTTCTACATTTATACCTCCGGCACCACCGGACTTCCCAAAGCTGCTATCGTGGTGCACAGTCGGTACGTCAGTCTACACGTTCCACCTTAACATTTAACATGAAACAGACCTGATTTTACATTGTTTTTTGTTTTATTTCTTCCATGTAAAGATATTATAGAATGGCTGCTTTCGGGTATTATGCTTTCGGCATGAAGCCGGACGACATTCTGTATGACTGCTTACCTCTCTACCATTCAGCAGGTCAGTGGAACATTATTATCAAATAAATAATAAATTATATGTTTCATTAGCTTGGATTCTCAGTCCTTCATTCTCAACTTCACATCCAGATAACTATAAAATGTTGAATGTCACAAAATCTGAAATGATTTTTATTCATAAAGGAAAGAGTATTCCTTTATACAGGGTGTTTATCTGTAAATGGATACACATATACAGCAATGTCTGACACTTCAGAAGGTGTTTATGGCAGTGAAATTAGACAGTAGACACTTTATTTATAGGGCAGCGGAGCATTAATGCATTCCACTGTCTAGTTATTATTCTGTCACGTAGAATGAATGTACTTCAAGATTAAACTCTGAAGTAGCAGTAAAGGAAGTGGACAGATAACGGACAAGGACATTAAATTACCCTGAGGTTTTATGATGCGTTATGTTATGGATTGTTAAAACGTTCACAAAGAACTTTAATTACTTTTTATATAAACTTTAATAACTTTTTATAATTCGTTTTTATATAAATATATATTTAAAAAATCCAAAAAAGGTAAGAAACACTCAGTCCTGGTTTGACTCAAACAATATACAGCATACAACGGTCAAACCGGGGCCAAATGTTCCTTATATACATGCTATATATTTTAATTAAATGTAATAAATAAATGAAATTAGGTTCAGAATGTACTATTAAATATCAACTGTAATATTTTACATTCAGTTACGGAGAAAATAATTATCCATCTACAGAAAACCTGTTATTTAAAATTTCAAAAGTATAACCTGTAAAGTAAAAAAAAAAAAAAAAAAAAAAAACTTTACATTGAAATTAATTATTTATTATTTATAAATAAGTATAGTTATTAATAATATAATAATTATTAATATGTAAATGTTATTAGATCATTTCATATTTACATGACAATCGTGTAAAAATATTAATACAAATATATAAATATTACTGTAATTAATATTTAATAGTATAAATATTAATAACTTTTTTCCCCCTATTTCTAAAAAAAAAATTACAGTATAATGAAATGATGTTGATGGTGTTTATGGTTGCATGTGTCGCTCCTCTTGTCAGGTAATATAATTGGCGTCGGTCAGTGTTTAATCCACGGCCTGACCGTGGTGGTGAAGAAGAAGTTTTCCGCCAGCCGCTTCTGGGAAGACTGCATCAAATACAACTGTACTGTAAGTCACTGAATGTATCTCGCTTTATTATTAATGAGACATCAGGACTTATAGATACAATATATGCACCTTTTTTCTGAGTCAGGGACGAACAGTAGCTACGAAGTAGCTTGTTCCTGTGAGTATAACAGGACACGTGTTGCTTCTGGTAGCGGTTAATTTCATTATGCAAAATCTTTCGTTTCACCTTGCACTAATTTCAGCTGAACTTAAACCCTAAAAACTTGCCTGTCTTTTAAGCTTGTCCAGTAGTAGCAGGCTGGAGTCATCTCTTTCTCAAAGACGCAGCATAAATGAACTGCTTATTATTTCTGTCTCGCTGCAGCAAAAATCCTGTCTGGCTCCTTCAATTTATCATTTAGTAAGAATATGCTGGCTATCGGGATAGCGCTTTACTGACCCTGCAGAAACGTCGCACAAGGACCGTACGTAATCAGATGATTATGACATGCTGGTGAAGGTCATTTCAGTGAAAGTTTAGATGAAGACACTTTAAAAACTTTTGAAATGTTGTGTGTACACACACACACACACTAATGGAATCACTGCTTCTCTGTTGGCTAAACTGGAATAATTTTTTTTTGCCTAGTTTTTAACAAGGAACCTATCCAGTAGCACTTTCTTTTGCCTCCTTATAAGAAAATTCATGCGGAATTGTAGAAATGCGGAAATGTGAGGCTGCATTGCCATTAAACAGATTAATCGCTCGCACCTCTACAGCCTTTTTAACCTTTATCTTCCCATAGGCCATTGGTGCAGTACAGTTCCTAAAGAAACAGTCACTACACTTGGAAAACGAAATTTAAAAATAAAGCACACGCACTGAGACCAAGCATGGAAGATGATTGCCTACAATCACACAGCATGAGAGAGAGAGAGAAACCACTGGCTCAGTTGTGATCACGTGACGCTCGGCAGACAAAGCGTATACTGTACATACTACAAGTATTCGCTTGTTTATCAAATTTTAATTTTATTTAATTACAATTTTGTTCATCTTGTAAAACACTCGCAGCCCAAGTTACCTGCAATCCAAGGTTTTACTGCATACATTGATAGAGGATGAAGCAATACAGCCCCGCCCCTCCTGCTTTAAAAATGAGCTTATCCTGGCTGGTTTAGTCACTTTTATCATGTTATTAACTTTTTATGAATTATGTCATTGTATTTCTTGTACATCTGAGTGGTCAAGTCATGGAGTCTTGGAATCTTTATTTGCATATTCTGCTGCCGTGCCACTTAGTAGCCTGGTTTTAGTTTACTGCACTGGGCGCTGAGGCTCATGACACTCTTGCCTTTTGTGTCCTTATTCTATGTGAACTTTGTGTTGTCTGACACAGTGAATCATGGCATTCTTCTGTTTCTTCTTTCTTTCACTGGAATTTCTGTCACTGCTCACACTTTGCCCTAGATTCTTTTTCTCTATCTGGCTAATTTGAAATATCATTTGTCTCTATTGATAATTATAATTAACAAATAAGTTATTCCTCAAGGTTCGGTATTCAGCCCTCTTTTCCCTCCAAATCATATTTTACACTTTACTTCTTCAAGTCATAAATTCATGTTTTTGTTTTGTTTTTTTGCAAACAATATATGTAAATGTACTTAAGCTTGGTCACTGCTGAGAGTCACCCTGTGGTTTTTGCAACATTTCACTTTGACCTATACCTAGTCTGTGCAATACTGGAGTGTGCTTTCATAACCTCACAAGGGGAGTATTTTAAAATCCTAAGGAAATTGTTGCTTAATCTAAATCTAAAGTCATCAGATGAGTTCTTTACTCAGTTTACACAATTCTGCCCAAACTAATAACTGTAGTCATAGTACTAGTAGTAAAAGTAATAATAGTAGCACTGAATTTATAAAAAAGCATTAATGAGTAGTTGTAATAGTAAGCAATGAAAGGGTAATAGCAACACTAGTGTTTGTAGAAATAATAGTAATAAAGGTAGTAACAAAAATAACAGTAGTAGAACGGGGAGTATTACTAGTACTAATAGTAGTGGTAGTAGTAGAGTACTGGTAACAATCTTAGTAATAATGGTAGTAGACAAAGTAATAGTATTAATAGTTAACACTGGTGCCTTAATTACATAATAGTAGTGGTGGTATTAGTATTAGTAATGATGCAGTAGTGATAATAGTATATTTTTGTTAGAGTTACTTGCTGCCTTCTTCAGCACAGCGATTGAACTTTTGAGGTTCTTCGTTTTTCAGTTTGCTGTGCAGTTGGTCACACCACTTGATGTTCTTGCGTTCCTCCAGGTGGTGCAGTACATCGGCGAGATCTGCCGCTACCTGCTGTCTCAGCCTGTGCGCCCATCAGAGCGTGGGCACCGCGTGCGCCTGGCTGTGGGTAACGGCCTCCGCCCCAGCGTGTGGGAGGCCTTCACTCAGCGCTTCGGCATTAAACAGATCGGCGAGTTCTACGGAGCCACCGAGTGTAACTGCAGCATCGCCAACATGGACGGCAAGGTTAGGGTCTGGAGTGGCTCAATAACTATCTGCAGTCCAAGCTGCTCTTGTTAGCCTTCAGGTTTTTTTTTGTGTGTGTGTAAATTAAATTAATTAATTAGTAAATACATAAGTTAGTAAACATCATACAATGCAGGATCAGGGTTATTTATAGAAATCACAAAATCAGAGCCATAGAGTAGAGCACTTGTGGCACACGTGATCAGGGTTGCCAGATCCACAAGTTTCATTGTGGATTGTTGTTGTAGTTTGTTTTTGTTTATTTTGTTTGTTTTAAATTAACATTTTATTTGAAATATTATGAAATATTTACTCACGTTAAATTAATGACTTTCAAGCTAAATTACCCCTGAACGCATAGTGTTTTATTGTAAATATTGTTTTATTTTATACTGTACAATGTAAATATTGCATTTGATATAGAAATAGACTAACAATCTATATGAATATCCCTTTTGCGTGTCAGAAACCTGACTCATCCATTCTTCTATACATTACAACCTTGCGTGCATTCTAGCGTTGGGGCGACTTTAGGCGCTTCATTCGTGCGTCTCTTCTCTGCAGGTGGGCTCGTGTGGCTTTAACAGCATGATTCTGCCGAACGTCTACCCCATCCGTCTAGTGAAGGTAAACGAGGAGACCATGGAGCTGGTGAGGAATAAGCACGGACTTTGTGTTCCATGTCAGCCTGGTGAGTTCTCCATACTTAGTGGAAGTCAGTAGATGTAATCTCATTATCACTGTACTCCCAAGTTGTTGTAATGCTCGCTTTTACATGTAAATACTTATATTAATGTCTTAAAAGCTTAACTCACTAGAGGGCGCACCAGAGCTGAAACAATGTGATGTCCGTAGGTTTGCATATCAACCTACATATTATATAATATAGATAGTTTAAAAGGGTCTCGGCTCTATAAGCTTGTTTGCAAAACTTTCCACATTTGTTGGCATTTTAATAATTAGTCATATTGTTTTTGTAAGTTTTATAAGGTATTGTTTAGTTCTAAGGTTTTTATTAAGCTCAAATCCAGGAAACATTAAACACATAACATCAAGATCCATTTTACGATTCTAATAAAAATAAATAAATAAATAAATAAAATGGGTATTAAGGAAGCATGTGTGATGACCTGAAATTGCATGAAATTTACCAGTTAAGTTTAAACGTATTTCATTAATACAAACACAAGTAGAACGTAGAATTTTTTTTAGACGCAGGTGTGTTTCAAGGCTTCTGCTGATGTCATATTGTGTATACTGCTTATCACACTATTAGAAATACAGTGTACATTCATGTGGAGAAACAGCCTTGAAGCCAGGACACAAGCGACCACCATCTTGAATAGGAGGCATTATACTGCTGGTCTAAAATGGATCAATCCGTGCCTTGTCTGTTTTCCAAACCATGTTACATTCAGTTCATCAGTTACCCGTCTTTTTCCCTGTTTCATTCTCAGGGGAACCCGGGCTGCTGGTGGGCAAAATCAACCAGAAGGATCCTCTGCGCCGCTTTGACGGCTACGCCAACCAGGAGGCCACCAAGAAGAAGATCGTTCATGATGTTTTTAAGAAAAATGACTCCGCCTACCTGTCAGGTAAATCACTTTTTAACTGTAGATTGTCCCAGTATTGTTGTGTAACCAGTTTTTGGTTTTTCGATCTTTGATGTGCTTCATTGTACAACAGTTAGTCCTGGGTCTCTAAGCTGATTGGTCAAGCAGCATTTCAGGAGAGTTTATATTTCCTATAAATCACTGGAATGTATTTGTGTCTGTGTATAGTATATCACTTCCTAGTTTCACAATAGCTACCAAAATTTTTTAAATAAAATAATAAGCAGTACTTATTCAAGAATTGAATTTATGATAACTTAAAACTTCCCAGATTAAGATTGAAAGAAAGAAAGTTTGCCAGTTTTGACGAAAGCACCTTCAACAGGAAGTCTTTGTGCACTGGCTAGCTGACAGGCTATAAAAGGAGTGTAGCTTCTTTGGGTTTTGTTTCTTTTCTCACACTCTTAATACAACACGTAAAAACGTTGCTTATCTGCTTTTATCTCATGGTTATTCTGACCTGAAAGGAAAGTATTGCACCTCGTTACATTATTGAAGCATCTTGCTGCATCTTCGCGTCTTCAGGTGATGTCCTGGTGATGGATGAACTCGGCTACATGTACTTCCGGGACCGCAGCGGGGACACTTTTCGCTGGAAGGGTGAAAACGTCTCCACTACTGAAGTGGAAGGAACTCTGAGCGGCCTGCTGGGCCAGACGGATGTCGCAGTGTACGGAGTCGCCGTGCCAGGTGAGGGCGTCGTTTCGGGAACAAAAAAAATTTAAAAGGATTCTAGTAGTGATATACATTTGTACATAATTTCATAGTCTACTACTGACAAGCAGATTCAGTCACTGTGTCCACTCATTAATATGTCAAGGGATTTATTTTAGTGATGTGTAAATTACAGGAGTGGAGGGGAAAGCGGGAATGGCTGCTATCGCTGACTCCGCAGGGAGCTTTAACTGTGAAGCGTTTCTCAGAGAAGTTCAGAAGGTGTTGCCTCCGTACGCTCGGCCAGTTTTCCTCCGCATCTCTCCACAAGTCGACACTACAGGTGCGTTACTGCTTCACCTCTCACAGTCTTTACACATTTCATATAAGAGTTACAGCATTTATCATCTGCCTTCTTTATGCAAGTCCTTGGAAACCATTCATGGGAATTTAGCCTTCAGAGGACCTTTATTAGGAAGCATATTTCCATGTTTCTCAGCTCTTAGAACGTCACCATACAAGGGCAGTGGTAGCTCAGCAGGTTAAGACACTGAGTTACTCATCGAAAGGTCAACAGTTTTAGCCCCTGCTCCATCAGGTTGCCATCGTTACAATCACTATATTCGTTCCTCTATCCACAACTCCTCCTAAACAATTCATGGGAATTTGACCAAACTTTCACAGTACCTTTATTAGCATGCATAGATATGCGCTAGCTGTTTTCTTTTTAGAAGTAGCATGTTCAGTGAGAAAGCTTCCTTGCACGATTTTTATCTTGCGCTATACCGAATATTAAATCCAATGCAGCTAAAACCAGTCACACCAAATAACAACACAGCTTTCCATATTAAAGAGAAGCCTGTTCTGTCTGTCCTGAAGAGTTCCCTGTGCCGGAAGACTATGGAAGTTATGGATTTACCTCCGATTTTTACAAAGCTCAAACATCTTTCATAAATATTAAATGAACCAGAAACAACAAATCCACAGTCTGTAATTATTGCATTCGGCCACCCGCTTATATGTCGATATCGTTTCTTCCCACAGGTACATTTAAAATTCAGAAGACCAGGTTACAGAAGGAGGGATTCGACCCCCGTATCACATCGGACCGCATCTACTTTCTGAACTCCAGAGCAGGGCGCTATGAAGGGGTGACCGAGGAAATGTATAATGCCTTAGTAGAAGGTAGAATAGCTCTGTAAGAGAGCACGAGCGTGCCGGGTAAAGCAGTGGCATTTCAGGGATCAGTTATTGAGATGCAAAAATAAAGCGAACAGGATCTCTGCTGTGGATTGACTGCTAGGATTTAGGAAGAAACGTTTAACGATTAGCATTGTTTAACTGAATAGCACTATATTTTTTAAAAAAGTGATCATTTTTACATTTTACAGCGTGTAAATTGTGCCTTTTTGCATGAGACGCACATTAGTTGGAAGAGTCCCTCAGCGGGACGTTGTGTTACCAGCGAAAAGCTCACTGACGGGTTGGTTTTTATTTGGAGACGTGTTACTTTTAATCGAGGTCTGTTATGCCTGTGTGTTGATTTAATGCTGAACAGAAGTGTTACATCACTCCACGTGTACATGATGAGAAATATTCCCCTGAACACTAGAGCTGGTGATTTTCTTTACCTTATTGTCCCACCTTTGTTACGACCCAGCAGCACAAACGATCAAATCCCTCAACATTATATTATCCTTTATTGACCACCTTTGTTTTAGAGACAAATAATTTTAAGCAATAAAACCTTCCTAAAGGGGAACATATACTTTACTTTATTATTAATAATCCCGGTCTGGGTTGCAAAAACACTAACATCGATGATGTTTTCCACAGATTGTGTGTGCGTGTGTGACCTTGTTTTTAGATGGATATTTCTAGACATTTTAATACGGAAGTGCCTTAAATCACTCCTCCCTGAATTCATCAGAACATAATCCTTCATTATAGATCAATTCATTTGGAGGTTACTGTTACCCTGTTACACTCTGTGGCTCATCAGCACTGACATTCGTTCTGTTTTAACATGATGTGAATTTAAATTGATAACCTAAAATAAAACTTATTTAAAAACGTACTTCTTGGAAGAGCCTGACCTTTTTTGTCTGATTTTATAACGAAATACAAAACATAATAAATGAGAACATTTTGCCTAACCTGAATGTATTTAAAGTTGGAGTGGGTGATATGGCAAAAAAAAAAAATATATATATATATATATATATATATATATATATATATAAAATACATTCTGCAAAAGACAGGTTACGAGCATGGTTTTACAAAATATGTGTTTAAAAAAATTTTTTATTTTATAACAAAAAAATAAATATTCTGTTTTAATTAAAATTTTAATTTGTACAATTTTTAAGATTAGTACAAATTTTAAAACTTTACTTGTTTCCTATTAGAATTATAAAGATACCGACAAGATTCATTATAATGATTATTATTATTATAATAAAAAAGAATATCAATATTTCTTATAATGCCTGTTATGTCTGTAAGTATTTTCCAATTTATTGTTTGTTACAAGATCATGACTTTTTAACAATGCAAAATTTTTTCACAATTAAAAATTATAACGAAAACTAACTTTGAGTAAAAACTTTTCATCACTATGACAGAAGCATATCTTTCTTCTTTGGTCTTTCACTGCCTGTCTTTGACTTACCAATGGAGAAACAATTAGAAAACATTAATACTCACTCTAAGTATCTTTTAAAGATAAATGTATTTTTATTGTGCATTATGTAAGGATGTGCTAAAAACTTTTGCACTTTCAGGTAACTGCATTTGAAGTTGTCGATGACTATCTGACCCCGTAATGTAAATGTGGTCAGAAGTGTTTGTGTGTGAGGGTTTTCTCCGGTCTAGTGCTCCACTTTCACGTACACACACGCTGGAAGCACTCTGAGTGGATGCTCCTTGCAGGCGCTGCAGAAGTAAGGGAACACTCGTGGCGAGATGATGTCAGTGAACGTGTAGAGCGGCGTCCTCTCTCTCGCATCATAGAACGCCACCTTCGACCTGTCCATGTCCAACACCACCCTCACCACGTCCGGCTGCTTGTTCATGGTTAGCGACGACCACGGTGCCGAGCAAGCCTTGTACTCGCCGTTCCGCAGCCGGATAGTCCAGAAGCCCTGCGCGGGCGTCAGCACGTTCTTGCCCTTCCTCTTCACCGATTCGCTGGCTACCCCGATCACCCAGTACGTGTTGTTTTTGACTTCCACCTCCCAGCTGTGTTTGCCCGAGCGGAAGCCCTCAGAGCCCAGCATCTCTGCGCTGACGTCGAAGCGCTCGGGGTTGTCCGGGAGCTTGAAGATCTGGGAGCAGCACTGAAGAGTCGTCAGGTCCTCGGATAGCTGGAAACAGCTCGCTGCTGTGTTCGGGTCCAGGATCACCGGAGCTGTAAATGTTTAAAGTCATAAAAAAAAATTTAAAAAGCTGGGGTTGGCCATTGTTACAATCCCATTGTCTATTTTAAAAAAGCTTAACATCAGATATTTCAAACGGATTAATGCAAAATGGACTGCTATTTAAATATTGGCGGTGTAATTCGAGTGAGATCTTTGGACTACTCTAAAATTATTGTACGTTTAATGCCATATATTAATTTTTAGAAGCCCATCCTGGATGCTACAAAGATTTGAGCTTTTTACTTTTCAACCGTAAAGGAAACCGTGTCTAGACATTCTTGTGTAAATTTTGTGCTGTACAGTATCTCAGTCAATCCCATGAGATGTTAAAGATTGTCTAATTTCCCAGGTAAGAAGA
Organism: Clarias macrocephalus; assembly: GCA_011419295.1. Taxonomy (NCBI): domain Eukaryota; kingdom Metazoa; phylum Chordata; class Actinopteri; order Siluriformes; family Clariidae; genus Clarias; species Clarias macrocephalus. The sequence continues at coordinate 31,754 of JAAGKR010002081.1, read as the reverse complement.
AATTGTTAGTGGTAGAATGTCAGTGTGGTGTTTAAATAGCACAAATATTTCACAAATTCCAAACTTAAGAGTTTTTGTGTGCAGAGTGAAGCTACACAATGCAGTTGTGCTGTTTCGCCAAATGATTAACTAGTTAGGGATCTGTGATACTATGAGGATGACGATGTTGACGGCGATATTATCTCATCTTAGATAACTGATAATCAAGTAGTGCTGCACAATTAATCGCATAAAAATCTAAATCGTGAGATGGACCTGTGCAATTATTTAATCACAAACCGCAGCAGTTTATTACAATTAATATATGCACAGTCAGGAATAGAGTATTTGTATTATATTTTTAATAATTTTGAAGTAATAAATAAATATGGGCAAACATCCTCTTAATCAGATCACTTGTGCCATTATATGGTGTTAGTTTAGTGGATGAATACATTTGAATTTGGTACATTTAACAGTTTAATGTTACAGTTCACATTGCACATTGTGTCAAAATAATTCCAATTTTAATCGATTTTTTTCTTCAAATCATGAATGTAGGTGCTCAATCACTATCTCAAGGACATTTCAAGCAGGCTGTAAATGATAATCTTTCATCAGTACCTTTCAGCTATTCTAGGATGTCAGGTCATAACATGAGGCGTAAAAATAACCAAAACCCTAAATCGATATCCGTAACTGCTAAATAACCCTGAAGACTTACTATATTGGATGATATTCTTCATCTTCTCCCAGACGTTGAATTTTAAAGAGCCTAAATGTTTGGCTACTTCAACCAAAGACCCTGATATCATCTGTGGTTCCTGGGGGATGTGCCAAGTTCTACACAAGGTGGTGAAAGAAAATCATTTAATGGATGATGGAGAGTCAAATATACAATTAATGGGTGTCTCAGAGGGAGAGAGAGAGAGAGAGAGAGAGAGAGCCTTCTGAAGGTCGTCATACCTCTTTATGGTTTCCTTGTAATTCTAGAAATAAATAAAAAAAACTTTTTTTGATGTTAGAAATACTAATAATAATTGATTGAAAAATCTTTAATATGGCCACTGGATAAAGTAAATATTCAAAATCGAATTCATAAATGCTTTTACCTGCAGGAACGGGATATCCTGAGAGCTCATCTCCTTTTCTATATACCTGATGGTGTTTGTCAGGGATGCGATTTCGTTTTCCATCTCATCAATCTTTTCCTTTATGGTCTCGGTTTTCTCCTCCTCTTCTTTCTTAAGTTCGGAGATTCTGACGGCTTCTTCTTCTCGCAGGAACTTGTGAAGTGCTTCAAACTCCTCTTTGATCTGCATCTCTGCATGTTCTGCCTGTCTCTGTAATAGGAAATGAAAGCACGCCTTCTTTTATAATTAAACATTCCAATCTTCTTTACAGTTACTGTGCACAATGGAAGAACACGTCTTGGGGAAGGTTCTGATAGTAAGACAGTACCTTGATGTGCTCTGCTGTTAGATCATAAGTGGATCTAAGATTCCTGAAGAACTTCAGCTTGTCCTGCAGCGGCTTCAGTGCGGTCTTCAGTTCAGCCTGAAACCGACAGGTAAAATATTCACATTTGGGTTTCAAGATTTGTTACGGCTTGACGTCACTTTTTTCACATGTCCAAAGCCAGTGGTGCATGAGGTACATCCTCGCTGCTTGGGAATCTCATAGCTGCCATAGCATTTGCATTTGTAAGACGAGAACACATGGCCTCAGTGACGCAAGCAAAGACGTTACTCTGCCTGACCCGAGTCACAAAGTCAAAGAGGGTAGGTGCTGTCAGCCAGGATGGTGAGTGATGAACACTTGAGAAAGCACCGGAATCCGGTTTCAGCTTTTTCAGGAGACTCCCTGCCAGGGCGAGAGTACAAATATAGGGATATTCTTGGTAGAGGTTAAAGTCTGGAGGAGTCCCAGCGATATCAGTTTCTACATAACATGATCAAGCCAAATCTTTCATTAATATCTTAATGGTTTTTCATAATAACATTTCATATTTTCGTTCTTCATTCGTTCTTTTTGCAGTAAAAGGTCCGTTACGTGGCTGATCTGGAGAAGAAAGAACATCAGATCGAATTTCTCATCATGAGTATATTGTAAATCTTCAGCCGAATGCATTCCCATTTATGTCTCATAAATTGACAGCAAATACCAGGAATACCTGTTTACCGCACTCTTAAATAGTGATGCGCTCAATCGTTCTTTCATCTAAACATACCTTACAGTCTTGCGACGCCTCTTCCACCGAGTATAACCTATGCGCTTTGTGGCTTCCTGATTCCTTGCATTCGACACATGCAGGCTGTAGATCTTCCAGACAGAATAAGGTCAGCGATTCTCCATGTTCCTTGCACGCAAAGGGGTTGCTCTTGCGCCGTTCCTTCAGGTAACCCTCACACGTTCTCTTGAGCACCGTGTTCACTACGAGTTCCCCCACGGATGCCGGCTGGCAGCAGAGTGGACATTCGCAGGCCTCAGCACCACCACCCCAGACGCTCTCCAAGCAGGGCTTACAGAACCTGTGTTTGCAGAAAAGCACCACCGGCTCTTGGAAAACCTTCCCGCATATCGGGCAGGACAGGTCATCTTCGTGGACAGAGCGCTTGGTGGACATGGCGCCTTTTGAGAGTAGAGCTTTGACGGCGAGGTTCATATAGGATTACTGTGCTCCACCCACCCCTCCTGAGGGCTCAGCCTCTTCGCTTCATGCACGAGGACTCTGACTTCCAACTTGGCTCTTGATCGAGTCGTCACTCGGCATACACCTGCAGATTCAGTGGATCTTCAGAAGGCGATAATACAAACGAGTGGTGTGTAAACATCAGAGTGAAACCAAAGTAGCAGGAAGGGATCAAATCAGAGGTGATTAGTGACTTCGTCTGGCAGGATCATGTGCAAAGGGTGTTTAGGACATGCGGCAACTGATTATGTTCACATCAGCCGATGAATTACAAGAGTGGTTTGGATAAATATAGCCAGAAAATGAGGGACTAAACAGATCTGAACCTCAATCTAAACCATGTTCTAAAGAAATAAGCCAGAGTGGTTTTTGGTTCAGCCTGAAACCGACAGGTAAAATGTTCAGATTTGGGTTTCAAGACTCATTACAGCTTGAAAATATTTTTTAAACCAGCACAGTACATTTATGTCCATATACCCAAAGCCAGTGATGCCCGAGTTACAACCCTGACTGCTTGGGAATCTCATAGCTGTCATAGTATTTGCGTAAGAAGAGAAGACGCGGCTTCAGTGACGTAAGCACAGACGTTGCAATCCCCTTGCATTTTTTCCAGTGAGCAGTCCAGAAGTGTCCTTAAGAACCAGGTCAAGATTTAAAATGTGTTATTCAGAGATTCTTTATTTTCTCAAGGTTTGCTCCTAATTTTGCTTCAGAGAGATTTTTTATCACTGCTGTTACATCTGCCTTGTTCATTAGTGGTTAAAATCTGATTTTAAATTTTTATTAAGCTTTATTTGAACTATTTCAAATATTGTAAATGGTAAAAATCTCATGTAATTAGGTGGCACGGTGGCTTAGTGGTTAGCACTGTCGCCTTGCACCTCCAGCGTCCGGGTTCGATTTCTGCCTCTGGTCTATGTGCATGGAGTTTGCATGTTCTCCCCGTGCTTGGTGGGTTTTCTCTGGTTTCCTCCCACAGTCCAAAGACATGCAGATTAGTCTAATTTGCGTTCTTAAATTGCCCATAGTGTGCGTATGTGATGGATTGGCACCCTGTCCAGGGTGTACACAATATCATTATTTGGCAAAACCTTGAAGGTTATGTGTAGCTCTTTATATATTTTTTGTGTCCTGTTGCATATTTTCTCTTTACTCTATGTAGTCCTGTGCACTATGCTGCTGTACTGCTGTCGCTTGAGAATGAGAATTCCAAGCAGTCAGGATTGTAACTCTGGCATTACTGGCTTTGGGTACATGGACATACATGTACTCTGCTGGTTTATACTATAAAAGATATGTAAGAATAGATCTTTACAGCGGTTCTCAGTAGAGACGTTTCTTTTCTTGGAGCCCTTGTTGGCTGTGAGGTAAATTACAATAAAAGGTTCAAATAAATAAATGATATATATAACTGTAACCATTTTTTATAACGTTGAGAGTTAAAGGTGGTCTGAAGTTTGATATATCTAACACACTCTATATATAGAATGCACATATGCTTGCTGTATATGTGAGTGGTTCACAACCTTTTTGCTTGGAGACCACCCTCCCCCCACCCCCCATAATATCTAAGAAAAGATTAAATGCATAGATATTGAGATAGACAGATATATATAAACAAGAATTTTTAATGAATATTTAAATTCCTAGCTGGATGTAGGCTTTATTGTATAAGTAGTTACTTTATAAAAGTACACAACATGTATATTGTTATATATGCATCTATATAATCTGAATATAATATACTGTATATGAACAGTTAGAGGTGCAATTTCTAGCACCCTCTGCTGGTTGTAAGCTGCATTGCAACTGGACAAATGAGGTGGACAAAACTTCGCCCTGTCATTTAAAGCAAAAAAAAAAAAAAAAAACATTTTTTAAAAATAAACATCCAAAGGGAAATGACCAGCCATGCTCTGTTGGGCGGGGCTTAATTTCCAGACCAAAAACCTATGAACAAAAGTCTGAAATAAAGAACATTAATAAGGTCTGATGAACTGCAGAATTATACATGACAGTGTTTACAAAGTATGACATTTTGTGATCATTACAAGTCTATGAGCACTTAACCAAAATACAGACTGAACCTTTAATTCTGCGTTTGGATCGATTCCAGAGACACGTCAGCCAGTTAGCTCCGTACCACAGAGACACCGTACTATATATGTCCATAAACTTGGACGTGTGCCTCCAGCTTCTGTTTTGCCAGAACTGTATAAAACCCGGAGCCTGTATAACCATCTGCAGGGTCAGATTGAGTTACTGTGGCACACCCTGTGCCCTTTGAGCTCCATTGCCTGGATATCTGACCCTTTCAGCTCTACTTGCTGTATGGAATTACATAACGGTTTAAAAATAAACATGGTAGGGATAAAGATGTAGGGAAGCTGTTTTAATTCTAGCGAGTGACAAGAATGTCTGAAAACACCCATTCAGTGTGTCAGATTGTGCAAAATAATCAATGAAAATGATTCATACCACAGTTTACATTTGCATTCTGTCTGATTTGTTTTAAGTTTGAGGATTGTTTCATTTGATCAATAAAACAGCATCAACATTATTTATAGAAACATAAAAGCAGTACACACCATGTGAAACAGTAGAATTCTGCATGGTGGGGGATTTTGATAGACCTGCACTTTGCCATGCAATATAATTTAGGAATGTAATGCATGGGCTGTGCTGTCACAGTTACTGTTTTTAACTTAACATTGATTATTTTTCAATAACAGTATCCCAGTGTGTTTTATTGCTTTTTAAAAACAATTCACAATAATAGAATATGTGTATATTAAAAAATATATATACATATATATATACATATATATATTTTTTTTTTTTAATTAAAGGAAACATCTGGAAAAACAGCTTAGAGATCATTTACCTTATTGTCTTATATAAGGGTATAAAGACACACAAAAAATACCCACAGCTCTTTATTTCGAAATTGAATAAAGGACTCCTCAGTCCTAAAGAGTTTCTCTTCCTCAAAGAAACACTGACACCATAAATGTTAGAAATCTCCTTACAGATCTCTTAAATGTAAACTATTGTGATGCCATGTGTTTCTAATTGATACTGATATACATTCCATAAGTCACATGTTTACCATCCTATAAATCTTCTTGAAGATAACTAGAAGACGGAAATTAAGGAAATAATTTATTGTCAATGATCTTGTCTGATAACGTCACTTTGAAAGTACAACCATTTAAATTCTCAATTAAATTACATTAAGTAAATCAATGTCCTGTATCCAAATCTATATGGCTTGTTTTAAATCCCAGCCAATACCAGAAATAAAAAAATCCTGGAATATATTTGACTAAATGTCAAAATTGTATTCAAAAGTGAAAGCTGCACCAAAATGAAAACTGTGAGGGCTGTCTGAGATGAGTCAGCAGAAATTTTATGCTTTAGAGTATGTTTTTTATAGTTTCGGCGGTTAAACTATTATTTTATTAAACGAAAGCATAATAAATAACTACACTGTTCTGACCACAGTTCCTGAATTATTCTGTTTCTATCATTTGAGGTATAAAAAAAATATTCTGAGATTTCGTTTCTCAGTCATCTCTTTTGTCCTGGTTCAGCATAAAAAGGTTCGCTCACACAACAAAACCTTTTAAGACATTCTTTGGTGACTGTAGAGGAGGAAAACACGTGACCCGGGTATAAAGCAGGATTTAGTGGAAATCCTGCAGCTAAGATCAAAGAGACAAAAGGGCAGGAAGTAGAAGCAAAATAGTGGGAATTTTGTCATATTAAAAGTTCTGCATCTTTAAGGAGAACCCCACTATGATGAATAAAATACATCATAAAAAGAAAGAAATTACAATAGATAAAATATTAAATAGAGGAAGGGAAATGTAATGATGTTTTAACGTTTGGGTGTGAAAGAAGTACAGGATGTAAGTGCTGACTCAAAGGTGTCTTCCGATAAGGATTGTAAGTTCATCAAGCAAAATTTGTAATTTGTGTCTTCCGATAAGGATTGTAAGTTCATCAACCAAAATTTGTAAAAAAAAAAAAAATATATATATATATATATATATATATATATATATATTTTTTTTTTTTTTTTTTTTTTACAAATTTTGGTGCATATATTTAAATAATGTCTAAGGCGTAAAGTTCAGAGATATTTCTTTATGAATAATGAAACACTATAAATGCCTCTTTTCACATTCCATAAACACTCCCTCTATATACAGGGTCACAGGGAGTCTGGCGCTTATCTCAGGAGACACACACACACACACACACACACACACACACACACACACACACACACTACGTACAATTTGGGAATGCCAGTTAGCCTAACCTGCATGTCTTTGGACTGTGGAAGGAAACTAGAGTGCTTGGAGGAAACCCATTAAGCATAGAGAGAACATGCAAACTCCACGCACACAGACCCGAGAACCCCAACAGTGGAAGTGCAAGGTGACTGTGTTAACCACTAAGCCACTGTCCACTGCCCAACTCAAACACATCGCTCTAAAAAGTCCTCTAATAAACAACACTCATTCACTCTCTATACCATTCTTCTAGGAAAACTGTAAAGGAAGACCTCAAGCCTCAGATATGTCCATTACAGGGCGGGCACACACACTCACACACTCCGGGCAATTTGGGAACACCAATCAGCCTAATCTGCATGATTTAGGACTGTGGGAGGAAACCAGATGACGTGAGGTGGGAATCAAACTCTTGACCCTGGATGTTTGAGGCCACAGTGCTAAAAAGTATAATATACAAACACACCCCACTAAAATGTAACATATTACATAAAAAAAAAAAATTTAAATTAAAAAATAAAAACCTCCAATAGTTAAGCGGCAGCATCGTGGCACTGTTGCCTTACGCTGCCACGGCACGGGTTCGATTCCCGCCTCGGGGGTCAGTGTCAGTGTCCGGGTTGTCTGGTTTCCTCCCACAGTCCAAAGACACGCAGGTGTGAATGAAAAATGGGTGTTGAGCTGGCAACAGGGCCCCTTAAGTACCTGAATTAGAAACTACAGATATATCTCCAGGGTGAGGAGTACCTGTTGCCCGATGTGCTGGATGGCATGTGGACGGACCAAAGTACCCATACTAACCCCTATAAAATAAAACACCTCCCCATAGAAATCCCCAAAACAAAACCTGTGAAACATCACATCTCCAAAACACCTTTCTAAAATAAAACACCCCCCCCCCAAAAAAAAAAACATTATAAATACTCTCCAAAATAATCCACATCACAATTAAACACGTCCAAACAGTAACTTCCCAAACACTTCCCCAAAAAAGCTCTAAGGCCAGACGCCTCCCCGAAAGAAAGAAACAAACACAAAAACAACACTTCTCTAACACAGCGCATCACATTAAAGGACCACGTTGTTTTTATATATATATATATTTTTTTTTAACCGTTAATTTATGACTTTTATTTTAGAAACAAAATACTGTACCGAAATGCACCCGGAAGTGAAGTGAACTTTATTTCCTATTGTTGATACAGTCTGGCGTAACTCCGCGTATACAACTCGGTCTTTTCACGATTTGGGGGTTTTGGATGAGTCTGAGACGTGCGAGCGGCTCGGATTTGCACGTCGTTTATTTGCTTAATTTTTGGTCGTTTTTTTTTTCTTTTCGGCTAAAAACGAGGAGTGATTGTTAAGAGACCGAAGGCGCTGGTCTATTCTCTCGCCATGGCCGAGCCGCGTTGTTTCCAAACCCAGCTGAACTCCATCATGGAGATCATGAGCAGGGCGGTCGTGAGACAGATCTGCAAGATCGTAGACAGCGACTTGGCGTCTTTGCGTCTGGAGCTGGAGCGCGCGCTGCACGACAACGCAACTCTCGGGGACAAAATGCGCGTGCTCGAGAGCGAAGTGGAAACTCTGCGGAGAACGCGAGCGCGTGCCCCGCGCAAGAGCTGCCGGTCCGTGTGCATCCAGACCTCAGAGGGTAGCGTCGGTCCTTCCTCTTTATTTATACTCTCTGTCTTATCCACTGTTCATACAGTTCAGCTCAGGGGTGTTCAAACTTCTGAAAACGAGTACCAGGGGTGCGTGCGCATGCGCACGCTGCCTATGAAAACATACTTCTCCAGACACTTTGTGATTAAAAAAAAAAAAAAAATCAGTCAGTAAGGCAGAACACATCGCACAGCATTTGTTATAGGGTTCTTTCACAACAGTGACTAAATTCTTGACATACGTTTATGAATCACTAAGACAAAAAAAAAAAGACATTTTCAGCTACTGTATAAAAGCCACCAGATGATGTCTGAGATTTATTTATATAAGAAGGACATTTTCCAGAAAGACGTGTAAGAACAGTGGTCATTGATTTGCCCATGATTGTTTGATGAGGACAGTGGTGATCTGTGATTGCTTGCGAAGACAGTGATGACCCACGATTGGATGACGAGGACGGTGGTGACCCGTGATTGGTTGGCGAGGACGGTAGTGACCAGTAATGGGTTGACAAGGATCGTGGTGACTCGTGCGTGGTTGTTATGAAAATGGTTATCCATGATTGGCTTTGAAACTGCCACTGAAGTTTAGTCATTGCTTGTTAAGAAAAACTTTGCTTTGTGATTGAAAATTGGTTGTTGTTTAGAAGCAAAGTGACCTGTGATTGGTTGTTGAGGACAATGGTGACCTGTGATTGGTTGTTGAGGACAATGGTGACCTGTGATTGGTTGTTGAGGACAATGGTGACCTGTGATTGGTTGTTGAGGTCAATGGTGACCTGTGATTGGTTCTTGAGGACAATGGTGACCTGTGATTGGTTGTTGAGGTCAATGGTGATCTGTGATTGGTTCTTGAGGACAATGGTGACACGTGATTAGTTGTTGAGGACAATGCTGACCTGTGTTTGGTTGTTGAGGACTATGCTGACCCTTGATTGTTATGAAAAATTGTTATCTATTATTGGTTTTGAAACTGCCACTGAAGATAAACCATTGGATGTCATGAAAAACTGTGCTTTGTGATTGGTTGTTGAAAACCATAGCGAGACATAATTGGGGATTGATGACAGTAATGATCCATGATTAGTTGCTGAGGACAGTGGTGACCTGTGGTTGGTTGTTGAGGACAATGATGGTCTTTGGTTGTTTGTTATGAAAAGAATAGTTATCCATGATTGGGTATTGAAACTCCCGAGGATTAGCAATTAGTTTTATGAAAAATGTTGATCTGTAATTTGTTGGTAAGAACAAAAGTAATTCATGAATGGTTGTTGGTGACAACGGTGACCTGTAATTGGCTGTTATGAGCATTGGTGATCAGTGATTAGTTTTAGTGAAATAAGGATAGTTATTGACATCTCCTCAAAAACTTGCTAAAACACTTTTAATAACTTTTTTTAAGTGCTCTAAAAAATGGCAAAATCAAAAAGCCATGAAGTTACCAGCTGTAAAACTGACGCATCATATTAATCTAGTTCTCTTTTTTTTTTTTCAAAAACATCAGATGCACCATCTATTAACGGTATCTTCGGGAAGGAGTGGTGCTTCAGTCTGTGGGACGGGAGGCCCAGGACTGAAGACGAGGCCGTCGAGGTGGAACTGGACGTGTCTGATGAGGTCTCCGTTCTTGCTTTTTTCTTGAACTATGTGTTTTTTTTTTATTTGTTTTTTGTTTTTTTGTAAGAATGTAAGTTTGTTAACCTTTTTTTTTTTTTTTTTGGGATGTAGCCTGAAAACAATGGAAATGGAGGCAGCATGCGTGGGATCAAGGAGGAGGTTTCTGAACAGGAAATCTGCATCATTAGTCCAAGTAAGATAGAACTGAAGACATCATGTATAAATTTTCAGCATAAAATAAGTATAAGGTTGCCTGAGATCTCAAAAACAAACCGAAGCTATTATTAATCAACATTTATGTAATTCAAGTAGTTTTATTTCTGAGTGCTTAGTATAAAAAAATCATACTTAAGAAAATTTAATTCAAACATAAATTCTAGTTGCGTTTGCAATGGCATGCAGTTTGGTGCACTTCCAAAACAAAAAAACTGAATACTAAAATTAGATGATATTTCTGCACTGTCGTGTTAGGTGAGATTTAAAGTTAATGCTTGATGATTTGTAATTTATTTTACCTGTGATACAGGATCTGAGAATCGAAGAAGGTCATCCTGCGTGTTGTCAGATCCTCATGACGTTTCGGAAGACGTGGCTATTGACGACGACATCCATTTCGTATCCGCGGGATTTCCGGACACATCCGACGTCGACACCATGGCGCCGGATTCCCCGGGCACCGCCGCTACAAAGCTCATATCTATGGATGGCACCGTTCAGCACGTCATAGTGTCCGGTGATGATGATGATGACGATGACGATGGCAATAACGCAGATGATGAGGAACAAGCTCGGCTGGAGTTTGAGCAGCACTGCATGCCTATTGAGTACATGGACGGTGAACGGGGAGAAGCCGCAAGCTTTAAGAGAAAGGACGAGGTGGAGCAGGAAGTTGAGCAGGACATTTTAACCGACCCGGAATATATGTCCAGCTCAGGTCGAGGTGGCAGGCACGGATTTAATTACTTCGACAGGTTCAATATACATCGTCAAACGGGTCCGGGCGACGGGTCACCAGTCAAGACGGACTTCACCTGTGCCGTATGTGGAAAGACGTTCCTGCGACGGAACGGTCTGACGTTGCACATGAAAACGCACCAGAAGCAGAACGCGCACATGTGCCGCACCTGCAAGGTCGCCTTCCCGCAAAAGAACCTCCTCCGAACGCACAAGTGTCTCCCTCCAGAAAAGACGCCAGCCAGGACGCAGACGGACATGAGGTTCCGCTGCGAGATGTGCGGCAAGTACTTTCATTCCAAAGCCAACCTGAAGGTCCACTACGCCGTGCACACGGGAGAGCGTCCTCACAAGTGCAGCTTCTGCGGAAGACGGTTCTCACAGAAAGGCAACCTGACCACTCACGAGCGCATCCACAAGGGAGAGCGGCCGTACGTGTGCACCGTCTGCGGAAAAAGCTTCACCCAGAAGGGCAACCTGACGCACCACATGGCTATTCATAGCAAGCTCAATGGCAGGATGAGGAACTCTGCGGAAAAATGGCAGTGACTTTATTTTTAATATTAATATTACTATTATTATTGTTCACATGCAGTATAACAAACAACGTTGTGCTGATTTTATCTCTGGAGATTTTTTTTCCCTCAAATTTTTATTTCACTTTCTGTTTGTTTGTTTGTTTATATGAGGTTGTTAACACCAAAAATTATACAAGAAAAAAAGCAGCTAACGTGAAAAAGATTTTTTTTTTCTGGTTAATGCCTGAGCCACACTAGCACAGAATCAGGCCGTTTTTTTTTTTTTGTCTTGTCCTGATTTTCGGCTGGTCTTAAACAATTGTAGGTGTGTACTGTATGTGTGTGTGTGTTTGTGTGTGTGTGTGTGGGTGGATGTGTATTTATAGAGCGTACCATAGAGACAGCCTGAAATATGAATCGAAAGAAAAAATAGACTTCCTGCAGAGACAACAGTATGAGCTAATCTCAGAACGTAGTGTGGAAGCTTCGGACGTTGCGTCGTGTCACGGACGAGCCTGCGATTAGTGCGCTTCTGTACAATAGGCAACACAGAAGCGCACGACCTCGCAGCTGTCGTCTGTCTGCACATTAAACCAGTACAAAGTGAAGCTGGTTTTTGCACAGACCTTCTTGGTGCGGCTCCGCTCTGAGGAATGAGCCAATCACGGTGTTTGTTACCAAACACGCAAAGCAGCGTTATTTTCTTAAGTGCTTTGTGTCATTTCTATTAAATAGTTCACATGTTACTCACTCACAGACTTTAAATCGGTGCTCGGAAACATCATCCTGGTTCCCTCTTGATGAGTTTCTCCTCGTATTAGTATAAGTATTGTATAGTTGATACGGACCGCTCAAGATGGACACCATCTCTGTCCAGTTCCGCTGATTTCCACAGTCCTGTCTTGTCCCGGCCTGGGGTTAAAATGATAAATATTCACTATACAGTATTTTTCATATTCATCACTCAGCGGTGAAGGAGTTCCACGCCATCCAATGACACTCGAATTATCTGAAGTCGTAACCTTCAGTGTATTGAAGCGTTATTAATTCATGAGCGTAATTTTAAAGCATGTTGTGTTTTATATCTATATAGTATATATCTATCTATCTGCCATCTCTCACACTTTTTAACAACAGTTAGGATACACATGTCATAGTGTGGCCCAGGCATGAAGCTTTAATCTCAGCATCTCGTTTCCATCTAGTTCATATGTCAATAAGTAATCTCAAACTACATTTGTGTTTTAAAAAAAAAAAAAAAGGAAAGGAAAAAAAAAAACACTGAATTTGCATCAGTCGTATGGATTTTATGTACCGACTTCAAATATATGATGTATTTTAGACAAAATCTGGTGTTTGTGTGTGTTTTTGTGGTGCACAAACTGAAGTTACAGAAGAAATGAAAATGAAATAATTATAAAAAACGAATCAAATCTACAATATGTAATTAAATGCAGATAATAATAATGATAATAATAGTAAAAGCTTAATTCAAATTTATTTGGCTTTTTTGCATTGTTTATTGCAAATACGAGTTGGTGTCATAAAAAATCTACAAAAGCTCATTTACGTTCAACATACAGTAAGCACTTCCGCTTCCTAGGGTCACAATTCTACGTTTGTACACGTGTTTTAATAGTTTTCAGTCGACTCGCACATGTATAATGTAAAATTAATTAACTGAATTTTTCTTTTTTTTTTTACTTGCACTACTAAATTAAGTGCTTACAATGTTTTATCAAATTGAATTAAAAACTTTTTTTTTCTACAAAAAGTAATAAACATGCCACAAAACAGCAAGGAAATAAAAACAAGCTTAAAAACAAGTCTTTTTTTAAAGTGGGATATAAAAATAAGTAATGAAAATAAATAATTTAAAAAATACACAATAAATAAAACTGAAATTGGAAAAAAGAAAAACAGTGCTTCTTAAAAACAGGATTTTTTTTAATACAAAAAAAATTATATATACTTTTTAAACATTTAAATCATTTAAAGCCTCACAAATAGTCACTCAGATCTTGAACAATAAACAATGAACTCAAGACATTACATTAAACATAATGCTGTTGGCACGGTACCAGAAAAATTAATCTCCCAAAAGGAAACCTTGCGAGAGTTCACTTTCTAACCATGATTTGTTAATCAGCCAAGACAACTGTCACTGAAAGCTGACACCAGAATATATAAATACTGAAGAGTCTGTACAAAATGCTGAACAACGGTAAATTCACTGGCTTAGTAAAGACACATCAAATGCAACAAAAACATAAATAATATAAATAATAATTTCACCTTCTGAACATTTAGTGGAACAAAATAACAAAAAAAAAAGAGCAAAAAAGAGAGAAAACATACTGTTTAAAAGTCATCGTACAAGAATTTATTCTATGCTAAGAAAACAGCTCGGGTTTTCACATGCACAGTAGTGTTTGGGGTTTTTTATTGAGATTTTACACTCAGCTACCGGTTTATCAGGTTCCGATATGCAGAAAGTCCCCAAGTTCTGCTCTGAAAGTCGTAAGTCGAATTTGTTTAATGTTTGATTTTTTTGCCGATCCTCGCGGAAGCTAGCGGTCAGACAGTCACTCGCGGTGCCTAACACTGTGTCTCACAAAGCATAAAAAAATGCTTCGTGTTGACACAAGGCATAAAAAACAAACACAAGTTTTGGCGCATTATTGCTCTCGCGGGACTGCGCCTCCAAATCGCAAGGGGAGTCTCGGGGATGTAGCGGGATCAGCTGACCTCGTGTAAAGGCAGCCCCAGGAAGACAACGCTACATGGCGTTTACTGCGTGCCTGAACGGACGCCATTTTGTCTCAGCTGTTTCGGACTGTGAACTCCCCAGTCCGTTCGTATCTGCAGAAATTCGTAACTCGAATGTTCGTAAATCGGGGACTTTCTGTAATGTGAAAATTTTCCTAAGATCAATAATGATGATGACGTCAGAATGGGATAAAGCACTTTTGTGAAAATCATCAACAGTGGGGTGGTGTGATGGAGCAGATATTCCAACACCAGCAGTACTTTATTCCCCTTTCACAAAGAGTTTTCTATTTTTCATTCATTAAAGAATAACACATTTTATCTGTGTATTAGGGATGTATAGCAATCAATGCAAAATAAATGTCATTTATATACGTTTTCATTTGACTTGGCAAAAATGGTGCTGTTTCTCTATGATCCTACAGGTGGTGTGCTCTAAAGTAGTCCCACATTAGCATGCAGCACAGTATCCTGCATGGTAGGAGTAAATTATTTGTTAAGTTAACCCTTTCTTTGTCATGTCTACATTACTGCAGATACAGTACTAAGAAATTCTTTCTTCGCATAGCACAGCATAACTGGGTTCAGAGCGCAAGGTCAGTCAGGATACAGTGCTCAGGGAGCAGACAGGGTAAAGGTCCTGCTCAAGGGTTTAACAGTGGCAACTTGCCAGTGCTGGGGCTTGAGCCACCAACCTTCCAATCAGTAATCCACAGCCTTAACCGATTGAGCCACCTCGGCCCTAACGAAATCTACTTATACTTATAAATAATGATAGCAGAATCGCAATACAAATAAAATTTGCAGCTAAGTATCGTGATCATATCGTATCGGTGGTCCCTGGTGTTTTTTTTTTTCATTACTATGTATATCATTTGAGTTACAGTAAATACTCTGGAACAATTAATTCTGTGAACCAATTATTAGTAGTATTATATAGTAGTAGTGCAGTATTGTTAGTTACAGCAGCCACAAGCAGTCACTCATCCACCAGCCTCTCTTTTTTACTCTTTTAAAATGATTTTTTTTTTTAAAAAAACACATTATTGAAAAACTACAAAGAAAGAACTCCTTCAAGATTTTTTTGACTGTTATAAAGCTCTGACACTGGAGACTCCTTACAGTACATAAGTTTCCTAACAATACACATTTTATCACTCATAAACGTATGAGCTATATGTAAATGGAACAAAAAAAGTTAGCAATATTTATAAAGAAATTCGATAAAGAAAGAGATTTCGAGTCCCATCAGCCATTTTTGCGGACCAACAACACTGCTGTAACTTTTACTGGTACCACATACAGTACTATATCAGTGATAATACTGTGCTAAGGACGTACACCATACAAATAACACCTGGTTTCTAATGAAGGACTATGTAAAGGGGGTGCCATTAAATTAAAGCACTCATTAACTACACATCAGTTGAACTAAACTGGTAGCTGAGTGATGTGTGCCAATCCGCACAGCGCACAGTGTGTGTGTCGAATGTTTGGAATAACCTAGCTAAAATGCTCCAGGTTTAGCTGTTGCACTGATGGATGTTGAAGCCATGTTTGTAAGCGTAGCGTTTTCCGCAGTCCACGCAGCTGTACGGTTTCTCTCCGGTGTGGCTGCGCAGGTGAATGTTTAGTGAACTCTTCTGCGAAAAGCTCTTGGCGCATTCCGGGCACGTGTAGGGTCTCTCTCCAGAGTGAGTACGCAAGTGGATTTTAAGGTACGTCTTCTGAGCAAAGCGCTTTCCGCAGACCGTACAGATGAAGGGTTTCTCGCCTGAGTGCGTCCGTAAGTGCACTTTTAAGTAGCTTAAGTAGTTGAAGTTCTTCCCACAAAACACACATTCAAACTTCTTCTGCTCCGAAGCGGATGGAAAATTTTTCTGAGCGTTCACGTGAACGTTAGCAGGAAAGAATCCACTGAACTCCTCTGAGTTCAAGTTGGATGACGTGGCAGCGTCCCCAAGAGCAGGCGGTCTCAGGTCCACTCTCATGTCAAATGCCTGTTCGGCTGCACGTCTCGGTTGTGTATTGTCGAGCGCTGCGGCATACGGTTCAAACTCCTCGTTTGTCTGAGCCTTGTCTAGTTCCGCTCCTGAGAATGCAGGGTCTGTTGGATAATAAAGTAAAATGTGAACATTGCAGAATGTAAACTATGGCCACGTGGCTTATACACTTCTCATTACCTGCATCTTTCTCACTGCTCGAGTTCACTTGTGGCTTGCTTTTGCCCGGACCGTCATCAAACGTCTCGTCTTTGATAATGATTGTGTCAGGTCCGTCATCTTCCATCAGATCAACAGCCTTACAGAAAGAAATCAAACAATAATTAAACCTGACAGTACTGCCCTCAGACTGCCCTGCCCTCTGCCCTGGTCTCAGTTTGCCTCATCATCAGACTGCCCCGCCATCAGACCAACAGACCGAAATCAAGCAATAATTAAACATGACAGACTGCCCTGCCCTCAGACTACCCCACTATCAGACTGTCCCGTCATCAGACTGTCCTGCCCACAAACTGCCCTGTCATCAGAGTGACCTGTCCTCAGACTACCCCGCTATCACACTGGCCCGCCATCAGACGGCCCCTGCCACAGTTTGCATTATCCTCAGACTGGACCACCTTAAGATCCTTTCTGCCCTCTTTTCTGCCCTTAAATTGCCCAGCCTCAGACAGTGCTGTTCTTGAATTGCCTGCCCTCACACTGCCCTGCCATCAGATTGTCCCACTATCAGATTGCCAATCCTCAAACTGCCTCACCTCACTCTCCCATAGAAGTCAGATAGTGCAGTCCTTAAATTGTCCAACCCTTAGTCCACCCTGCCATCAGACTGATCTACCCTAGGACTTCCCTTCTTCAGATGCCACGTAATCAAATTGCCCCATCTTAGACAGCCATTTCCCTCACCCCACCCCAACATCAAGCTCTTATGCCCTCAAAATGTGCCAGAAAACCACAAACATCCCCACCTTCAGGTTGCAGTTCTCCCAAAAAGCCCCATCCTCCGAATGCCCCACTCTCACACAACCTCAGACTGCCACACCGCCGGAAAGCCACAATACTCAATTTCCTACTACTGCTGTGCTACAGTAGTAGTAGTAGTAGTAGTAGTAGTAGTAGTAGTAGTAGTAGTGAGAACGACTTCTAAATTAAAGTTCAGTACACTACTGTGTTAATCTCTACTTATTATAGTATGAATGTTTAACCCTTCATAGATTTACTACCCCAGCATCTGAGAAAGAACTAAAAAAACACATACACACCTCTATCACACATGGGTCCGCATGATCCTGATGCTTCTGTACCGCACTGGACTCTTTGTCTCTCCACAGCCCCATGCACCATTCCTTTCCAAACACGCCGTCAATGGTGGGACGATGTCCAGCTTCTGTCCAACACAGAGGATATTCATTCTTGCATGATAAAGTAATTGTTCAAGCAATTTAACGTACACAAACGCGGTAATCAGTAGTAGAGCATCAGTTTTTATTACCCCAGACAGACCTGATCGTGTGTTTCTGATACTGTCTGACACACAGGTAATTTTATTCCAAGTGTAAGATCACATGTAATAATGTAAGAGTAATATGAAGGTGTTCCATGTTAAGGATCAAAGTTAGTTTTAACTTCATTTCAGACACTGTAATACACTTAAAGCTTCCTGAGCAAGTAATAGTAATATTGATTTTATTATACAGTAAGTGCAAGAGAATGTGTCCAATGGAAGATTAAAAGCCAAGGGCTTTAATAGTAAAAAGATATAGAGAATATCAATACTCAGGCTTTACTGTGAAAGTAACGTAAGATGCATTATGTGCGAATAAAATGGTATTCAATTTATAATAATATAATTCAGCTTATCTTTATTTGCTTTGGATTAAATAAATACTCCAGTATTACCTTGAATACTGTCGCAATTAAGATGCTGGTGTTGGTTGAATATGAAATTATTAAATTTGCTTTACCTTTATTTGCTCAGAGAGCTTTAATATACAGTAAGTGTATAATAAAATCAATAAAATGCAAGATGTAAGTAATGCATGCAGGTCTAATAGTAAAACTAGGTTTGCCCAAACAGTAATAAATACTGTTGGAGTAATGGAGAATAAATACTCCAGTATGAAGGTCAGATTAAAACGGGAGCTTTTGAACATCAAAAAATTATATTATATTATTATAAGTGTAACATACAGTGAGGGAAGTACTAAGTATTAAGTATTACAAAACGTCCAGTAAATTCAAATTTAGATTTTTGACTTCATACTTATAAAATAAATTTATGAACATATGTATTCATTAGCAGAAAAAAAAAAAAAGTTCAAAATAGAAACTGATAGAGTAAAAAAAATGCAACTACAGTTACATCTTTGAGACTTCTGGAGTTAGACGTGATTCACTATTTGCATTGATGTGGCTTCATTTCCTCCAGTTCCCATTTGGCACATTATTTCCAATTTAGGTTATGATCTGATGGAAAAAAAAATCCTCCATAAAACCTCCATAAAATTTCACCAGGATACAAGTCAGCAGATTCAAGCGCGTAAGCTTAGTCACATACCTTGTTGAAACATCCATCTTCTCTTCACGTTCAGATTCTCGGCTGACGAGGTACAATTCTTTTGTAATAAATCATGGCACATCATTCCATTTCTGTTTCCTTTGCAGAGTCTGAACGTAATGAGCTGCTGGATGTTTGAACAACGGGAAAGTCCCTAAGCATAGGGTAAGGTCCATCCATGTACCACAGTGCACATCAGGAGACGGATACTCCCCACTCCAGCGAGATATCTGTCGTTTTAGGATCAATGCCTGATTGTATCTCAGCAGTTGAGGGTGAGAGACCTTGCTCAAGGGCCTAACGGTGAAAACTGGGAACCTTCTGATCAGCAGTCCACCACCTCAACCAATAAACTAGCCCTGTCCCCATCTGTAAGCCGACATTTAAATTATCCAAATAACATTTCATTGCCTGTCTTGATTTGAAAATTTAAGGAGGTTTTATGATGGAAATGTTTGGGAGGAAAGTGGTACAGTGTTTCCCCTATAAACACTTTGCCAACGAGACCCGCCACCAAGCACAACAGGGCATTTTTGTTTTTATTCAGTGCCATCAAATATACTGTAAATGTCATATGTATAATAATGTAGCTACACAGTAATGCCAAATAACTTTTTCTTGTGGTAGTAAGCACCTAGAATGAAAGACGTTTGCTGCTTATAATTAATGTATTGACCTATTTTTTCAGACACCTGACTGGCTTTTTACATGCAAACGGGTTGCACGTAAGGTAACCCGGAGTCTTGTACAAGAGAACTGTAGCGTGTGCAACGTCTCAGCATGTAAAAATCGAGAGAACTGTGAAATAAACTCCTCCTCCTCAGGAACGAGCTTTGCAGGGTGTGATAGCTATATTCTACAGTTCATATAACATTAATGACTGTAGTGTTGAGGAGAACCCCCCCCCCCCCCCCCCCCGGATCTCTAACGTAACCTGCTATCTTGGAGATAATGCTAACTACAGATATTCACTTGATATTCAAAATTTCTTACCTCAGTATGAACCATTCAGATTGTAAAATGACCTGACGATCCTCATTCACATTTCATATACTGTATATGAGGTGAAAATTGTGTGTTTTAAAAGAGGACGGAGAAAAATACAGAAATCTTATTTTATTAGAATCAATGCAGTCTTAATTATAAGCGTATAACTTTTTTTGTTTTTTTTATTTGTGTAAATTATTATAATGCAAACGTGTCTACTGTCCATAATTGCCATGTGATATTATATAGTAATAATAGTAATATATGGCACTATAATTAATTATTATGATATAATGAATAATGCTGATTTGGAGAGGCCAAGCCTTTTACTCTGTCATACACTGATAGAACAAGACATACTGGTCCTTATTACAGTTGTGAAACCTCCCTTGTAGTTGTGAAAAGCAATAGAATACAAAAACTGACATATTTTTATCCACAGTCATGCAATAGACAATGTTCTGCTGAAATATCAAAGTCCTTGGCCTCTCCCTCTTCTATATGTACATTTGTTTAAACATAACCTTTATAAACATATACATACATACTTTACATACTTTATATCCCATATACTATAAAAGTAACAGTGTATATGTAAATTTGAAGCGGATATACAATATGTGCTAGAAGATCTTAGGTTAATCTATAAATTTTACCTTCATTTAGGAAAAAAATACTCTAGCTTTATTACAAGTATCAGAAATGCTGTGTGTGTTTACTACTTGTTATTTAATAAAATTATATTAATTGTTTATTTCATTAAATACATTTATAAATTAATGCATTAAAAAGTACATTAAACCTTAATTTATTTTTATTCAATAAATTCAGAAATGTTTGTTAGATATTAAATTAAGCGTTTGTGGGAGTGTAAAATAAATACTGCCACTTCTTATTATTATAAGAAGAGTAAGCTATATGTTCTATATATTTTGTCAGTGCTAGAAAATGAATGATAACGATTAATTTGCTTTATCAAAAGTTTAAGAAATGCTGTATGTTATGAGAATGATATAAAAGTCTTTGTTAACTTTTGTTAAATTTTTACTTTTATGAAATAAACACTCCAGCTATAAGTGCATTATAAGGTATTATAAGGTGCATTACACATGGATCAGTGCGGGGTGGTGGTGCGGGGTGGTGGTTACTGATTGTAAGGTTGCCGGTTCGAGCCCCACCTCTACCAGGCTTCCACTGCGGGGCCTTTAGCCCTGCCTGCTCCTGGTGCGCTGTACAGTATAATGACCGCAGCCTACTAACAAGAAGCTGGGATATGTGAAAAATAAAGAATTTCACTGTGCAGTAATGTATATGTGACCCATAAAGGCTGAACTTAATTCTCCATCTTAAAAGTGTTTGCTAAAAAATCATTTTACCTTTATATAATGAATACTCCAGATTTATTAGCTCTGCAAGAAATGCTGTACATGATGAGTGATAAGAAAGTGTTTGTTAATTATGAAAATATATATTTATTTGTGAGATTGTAGGATATTGTTTCCAGCTTTAAAAGCAGTAGAAGTTGTACTATAGGTGATAAGAGTGACAGAAAAGTTTTTGTTAAATATTAAAGCTAATTTTACAATTATGGAATAAACACTCCCGCTTTATTAGTAATATAAACCTTTTTGTTAAATAGAAAATCAACTGTTATTTGTGTGACTGTAGAATACAGAGGGTCCCAAAAATGCATACATACATCAACGATTGTTATTTATGCTTTTTTTTTTTTTTTAACTCAAAGTGAACTATGGCAGCAATTCGTAGTATTATGTTTCTTCGTAAGATGTCGGTTGATGCCATTATGTGACCATCAGATATTTTATTGATCCCTAAGGAAATTCCAGATATCCAGCAGCAATAGAGACAGTAACACAAAGACTGGTTTATAGATGTGAGTGCACACTGAATACTTTACATGTAGTCAGTATACACAAGTTAATGTGAGAGTTGACCAAATGTTACTAGTGCAATAATAAGAGCAAAAAAATACAAGATATATAAAAAGAATATAAAAAGCATATAAGTCACAAGTAATAATTTTAAGGCAGAAATAAATAATACTAATAAATAAGTTAGTGTTTAATTTAATATTTAACAAGCACTTTATCACTCATAAATGTACAGCATTTCTTATAATGGTAGCAAAATCAGAGTACTGATTCCATGGAGGCAAAGCACATTTTAATATATAAGAAACACTTTGATCTCACTGTTATAACATATAGGACATCTTCTAATGCTGATAAAGCATGAGAGGTTATTCTGCAATCACAAAAATAAACAATTCCGTTCACATTTAAGAAACTGATTTATCATTTCAATCATAATGTACGTCACCTCTACTGCTAATATACCCCGAGTCTTTATTCCTTCTATTGTTTAATTTTTAACAAACACTTCTATGTCACTCTTATAACATAGAGTACTGTATGTTCTACTGCTCATAAGGCTGGAGAAATTACATAAACATTAAAATTCATAATTAACAAACACTTTTCATATTACTAATAAAGCTGGAGCGTTTATTCCATTAAGGTAAAATTAGTTTTAATAGTACAAACACATTTTCGGTCACACTTATAACAACATCTTCCACTTCTCATAAGATTTTGGAAATTATTCTAATAGTCACACAAATAAACATCTCAGATCGCTCATGATAAACATATTATACATTATACTATGGGAAATGTTCAGATGTTTATCTATCTATCTATCTAATTTCTCCACCTTTATGATGAGCAGTAATAGAAAAGTGTTTGTTAAATATGAAAATGATTTTTTTTTACTAGCTTTATAATAACTGCTGTGTTTGTTAAATATTAAATTAAATGTGTATTCTTGTCACTGTATAATAATCTCCAGCTTTATTATCAGTGATACAAAAGTGTTTGATTAGTATTCAAATTCCTTTCCCCCTCCACTCCAGGTGTATTAACAGCAGAAAAGCAAAGCTCTGCATTATAAGTACAATTTAAGTTTCTGTTAAACATGAAATGAACTATTTACTGTTTCCACTGTAGTGCCATTAGAAACTGCTGTGTGTAGCAGGAGCAGTACGAGTGTGTGTAGTGTATACAGTAAGTGTGTTTGCATAGCATTGGAGTGTATGTGTATAAGTGTGTGGGTAATGTTGGAGAGTGTGTGTGTGTGTAGCAGGAGCAGTGTGTGTGTAGTGTTGGAGAGTGTGTGTAGTATTGGAGTGTGTGTGTGTGTGTGTGTGTGTGTGGTGCTGGAGGAGTATGGGAGTGTGTGTAATGTTGGAGCGTGTGTGTGTAGCAGAAGTAGTGTGTGTGTAGTGTTGGAGAGTGTGTGTAGTATTGGAGTGTGTGTGTGTGTGTGTGTGTGGTGCTGGAGGAGTATGGGAGTGTGTGTAATGTTGGAGCGTGTGTGTGTGTGTGTAGCAGAAGTAGTGTGTGTGTAGTGTTGGAGAGTGTGTGTAGTATTGGAGTGTGTGTGTGTGTGTGTGTGTGTGTGTACAGTACCTCTCTGTGGGCCAGCGTGCTCGTGCTCCCTCTCCTGCGCGCTCCTCCTGCTCGCCTTCAGCTCGCTCTCCAGCAGCTCGCACTTGTTCTTCAGCGCCTGGTTCTCGGAGACCCTGCGCGAGATCTCTCTCCGGAACACCGCGTGACTCTCCTCCACCAGTTTGCCGATTTCCAGCACGGCCGATTTCGCCAGCATTTCCATAATGGACGCTAACTGACTCTGGAAATGCGAGTCGCTCAGCATCGTCTCCACCATCTTTAATTATTATTAATAGTAATAATCACGCAGACACACACACACACACGCACACTTTCTCGAACACTGCCACAACTACTGTACACAGCTCTCTCCCTCTCGGTACTGTCTGACCTCAGGCTATTCCCTTACAGCTCTTTTCTTTACTTTACTGTGGAAGGAAAGGGAGAAAGGGATGCTGGGATTGCTTACCGTAACCCTCAGAATAGTACAAGGGCTTGTGGTGTGTGTGTGTGTGTGTGTGTACCAAAGGGGAAAGGATAAATATAGCCTGAAGGACGCCATTGTGCTTCACCCTCTCCAAAATAAAAACACCACCCCTTGTTCCTTTTAGTGAAAGTGAAGCTAGGAGACAATTTACATTGCGCACAGTTCGTCCTGTATACATTATCGTCTAATCCAGTCCTTCTTATTTGTTAGATTTCTGTCAAGCTACAAAGAATATTCCTGCTCCTAGCAATCATCAGCTGCTAGATCATAATCATAGTGCCAAGGATCTTCCTTAAAATGATTCATTCACATAAACATCTCGTACATCAATTTAGTCTTCCAGCCTCAGGTCTGTGTGCACTGGGATTGCGTGTTTTCCCCATGCTCGGTGGGTTTCCTCTGGGAGCTCCGGTTTCCTCCCACAGTCCGAAGACATGCAGATTAGGCTAATTGGGATTCCTAAATTGCCTGCAGTGTGTTAATGCGCATGTGAGTGTGTATGTGTGTGTGCCCTGCGATGGATTGGCACCCCATTTAGGGTGAACCCCGCCTCTGTCCTAAGTCTCCCCCGTGACCCTGTATATAGGATAATGCCACATAGATGATCAGTGAGTGAGTGATCTATTCCTGCGCAAAAATCTCAAACCGCTCCTCATTTATTCACATTGAATTCAATTAAATTATTTGGATTAAATTGAAGAATTGAAAACAAATATTTTACTGTTTTGACATGCAAAGTGCCTAAAGCTACAATTAAAAAAAAACAGTTGTTTATGTAACATCCTGAACAGCAACCTCATTTCCCCTCTTATCTGTTTCAACCACTCATGGCCACTAAATAGCCATTTATCAGGTGATTAAGCATCATTACTACTAGTATAAAATAAAGACATGACTCACATCGCATCCAGTCAGCCACCTCCACTTGCCATAAGAAGTGCTGGAAAAGACTTGTTGAGAATGGTCCAATCACATGAGCCCAAATATTTAAAAACAATATTGATTCGCTAAGAACAAAAGTGGGAGGGTTCGGAGCACACAGTGCTGTGCCCCAAGGATGATTTGAAAAGATCCAATTAGAGCTCAGCCTCAAGTCACATGCTTTTCAAAAATTTACGTGCCTACATAGACACTCGTTTGTCCGGCGTCCAGAGTTCACTAACATAAATGAACATAATCTAGTTTAAATTTTTTTAAAATTGCAAATAAATTATATTAAAGAAATACA
This sequence comes from Clarias macrocephalus, assembly GCA_011419295.1. Taxonomy (NCBI): domain Eukaryota; kingdom Metazoa; phylum Chordata; class Actinopteri; order Siluriformes; family Clariidae; genus Clarias; species Clarias macrocephalus. Next base: position 6,534 of record JAAGKR010002081.1, on the reverse strand, counting down.
GCTGAATATTGTGACTAAATGACTTCATTTCATTATTAACATAAATAATTATTATGTTAAATATTTGAAAAGATCCAATTAGAGCTCAGCCTCAAGTCACATGCTTTTCAAAAATTTACGTGCCTACATAGACACTCGTTTGTCCGGCGTCCAGAGTTCACTAACATAAATGAACATAATCTAGTTTAAATTTTTTTAAAATTGCAAATAAATTATATTAAAGAAATACAGCTGAATATTGTGTGTTCACTGTGTGGCTTGACAAACAAAACAAGTTACTCTGAAACTGATCAGGTACAGGGACTTGATTGAAAATAAGAGTAAAAAAAATCCTACAGGGAGCCTGGAGAAATATTTCCCAAGACTACATTTAAAATATAAGATGGGTATTTGGAAGCCAAGTCTGAGGAAATGAGGGCTGGCTCAAGATTTCTGACCAGTACTATCCATATACATCCATATACATTATACAGAGGGGCCCAAAAATGTATACACACTTCAACATGAAAAATATCTGCCTCTCTCCTGAAGGTCACATGATAGCATCGATGATGGTGAGCCTACCGATATCTTTAGAGGAAACATAATACTACAAACTGCTGCCATAATTCAATTCGAGGTTTAAAAAAGAGCATAGATAACAATTGTTTAAATGCGTATACATTTGTATATACACCCGTCAGCCATAACATTAACAATACATTATATTAGCACTAACACTATTATATAGCTGTAAACTGGTGACAGGATCATGTTACATGCAAAGCTCACCCACGCCTATAGAGACCAAAAGGCCAGTTGTCTGGTCTGATCCCACTGAAAATGCAGAATAAATTTCTAAAAAAATAAAAAATAAAAAATTTTAAGTCACAATTTGAAATTATTAAGAGACCAAGACTGCAGTCAAACTCCCCAGATCCCTAGACAAACAAGTCTGATTTATGGAGGCCCCACCCCAAAACCACAGAAGAGGCCCTACAGAGCCACCCCGAGGGACCAGGGCTGCCTCAGTGGCATAATAGGAATCTAAACAATACTAGGCTTAATGTTTTTGTTTTTGTTTTTTTTTTTTTTTTTTGCATTATAATGTAATGGCTGATCGGTGTAAGTAATTTTTGCTCAAGAATAAGTTTATAGTTCACACAAGAAAATACAGCAAGCAAAGCTGTAATGTCTTGAAATGGAAGTCTGAGATAAAACCATAACTCAAATAAGTCACAAATCACCAAACAAATATACATAATGAAAATTAGAGATTGTGCATTTTGTTTTTAAGAAATAATACTCAAAAACATTGGACTGTGGTGATTTTAATAGATTTGTTTTGTAACATTACCATTTCCATTTGGTAAATCTGTGAGCTGTCATACTGCAAACATTTGATTTTTATATACCTTGTGAATCAAAACAATAGGCACCTGCAAGTAATTAAGTTTTAACACCCCAGAATTTCATCATTGTTTAGAATACTGCAGTATTGTGTGGTAGCCCATCATTATTTCTACTTACCTGATCTCTGGGCAGGATTTCAACAGAAATAAATATCTATAACATTCTGATCGGGAACGCTTCCAACAACCCGAGTTACAAACCCGCTTCATAAACAGTTAACTAGTTACAGAGTTGAATAAGACATTTCCCCAGCGAATGGTTAAGGCATAGATATATTTAAAGATTTTATGTTTTCTTTAGCTTGGTTTAAGAGGGAAAAACAGTTTTTCCTCCCTAAAAATGTTACTGGAGCACATTTCACAAGAAAAAGTCTAAATCTTAACAACATTTGAAGATCTTGCTACATAGAGAAAGAAATTTTCACACAAAACAGATAGCAAGCTAGCCAGTCACTAAAGTAATGTCAAAATATTAATTTCACACAACATTGTGGACAAGCAAAGGGGGTGATTTTTCTAACAGGTGGTTATTTAGCTCGCAATAATAATTAAATAGTTAGCTATCAAAGCTATAGCCACCTAAATAACCTCAACTGAAACCTTTGGCAAGGTATTTTAGCTATGTTAGCTAGCTTGCTAAATCACAGAAAGCAACTTGGTTTGCTAACTAAAGGAGCCAAAAATATAGATTGAATAAATAAAGATAAGGTTAAAATGACAAAACTTGCTCTGTCTAAATGCTCAGATAACCTTACCAGAAGTTGCTGTTTCAGTAAATGTTAGCTAGCTAAATAACTAGGCTAACATTTGCCATCTAACTCTAAGAGCACAGCTCATTTGTTCATTATTTAAGCTTATTTAGTTCAAGTGATCTACAGTAGCTCAGTTAATGCTCGTTCAGTATCGCTATCTAGCTCATGTTAGCTAGCTAATATAAACAAAAAAAGGCCTTTACCTACCACAGTTTTACAGTTTAAATTAAAGCCATTAGGATAACCTTAGCTTTATTATGAAAATACCTTTCCACAGGTTGTTACTACAGTTTCATTAGCTAGACAACAAGCTTAAAATTACTTGTATGCACTTGTAGCATGTATGGTATTTTTTAGCAAAGCTGGCTAGCATGTAAAAGTGTTCTTGATTGAAGTCGGCAGGAAAATCTCAGTGAACAAGGCCTGAAAAATGCAGCCCGGATCCGTTCTCAGTCCTGGCGTTCAAATCACTGACGTCTGAATGTACAGCCAGATGTTTGTTGAGATTGAATTTCTTGGTAAAACCTTTGCCACATTTGACACACGTGAAGGGTTTCTCTCCAGTGTGAGTTCTCTGGTGCATGTCCAGAGAGCATTTCTGGATAAAAGCTTTGCCGCAGTGTATACAGCGGTATGGCTTCTCTCCGGTGTGTGTGCGCTGGTGTGTGTACAGGTGACCTTTCTGTGCGTACTTCTTACCGCACAGAGTGCACCTGTATGGCTTCTCACCTGTGTGACTCCGCTTGTGGATTTCCAACTGGCTGAAACACTTGAAACACTTCCCGCAGAGCGGACACGCAAAGCGCTTCTCTTCCTGTAGCCTGGACTCCACGTGCCTCCTGACGGGCTTCGCTAGGAGATAAGGGAGTGTGCTGCCAGTCTCTGAATTCAAATGCACTTTGAAAGCGGAGGAGTTTAATTTATTTCCAAAAAAGCTACTGTCCCGAGTTTGTGTGTGAGCAGATTCTTCACTGAAATGTCTGGTAGATATTTCCTCAGTGCTGTGTACTGCAAATGTCAATAAAGACATAATAAGTATTACTAATTAATATTAATAATGAATACGTATGACTGCTTTTTTTATTATATACCGGCTTAAACTACGTACATTTTCACATAAAATTTAATATAATAAATTAAATGTAAGAATGTTGGTTTTGGCTAATTCATTAATAAAAAATAATAAGTACGTAATGTATTTCATGCCATTGCTAGGATAGATATTTACTTTTTTATCTCTTTGTATGTCAAAAATATTGAAAATACTGCAAATCACATGTTCAAGTAAATGCAGAACTTTTATATAACAGATACAGTTATAAGAGCAAAAACTATATTCCTTGCTACATTAATGAACTTATAATGCACAGCATTTCACTAGTGCTTGGATACAGTAGAGGCAGAATGTTTTCTCAGTATGGCAGAGCCAGGATAAATCTGCCTGCTTCATGTCTGAAACGCTGGCTTCTCAGGAACATGTATAAATGGCTTGGAGCAAGGTCCGGACTGTACTGGGGATGTGGCAATAACTCTCAGCCAATTTCTTGTAATGTGCAAGTGGCGTTAGTGTATGGTTGTGTTTAAAGTTCAGACAGATGTGTCTCTTCCTTCCACAAGTTGGTGACAAGTTATATGTCAGTTTTCAAGAATCAGACGTTCTAGTCGCTGAACGTTCACAGGAACGACTGCAGCGGGCTCCAAGCCACCTCGGCCGGCATTGTTTCCCGGAATGCTACAAACGTGCATTCGTTTGAATGGGGCAAACAATTGTAGCTAAGAGTCTAATCACCATACTGTGCTTGAAGTTTTCTGTAAATGTCAATTACTTCTTCATTCACCCAAAAGATTGATCAAAAGTCCCAATTTACTTGAACACCCCTTGTATATGCTTTGTCATACATGTCTCTCACCTTGCAGTACAAATAATTTTTAAAAAAAAAGAAATCTCAAAAGAAAAGATTAGGTGACCTGACTTTTAATGAGATAAGAAACTTAGCACAAACTCACCACCATCTCTCGTCTTCTCTCCTCTGGATTCGGCATCCCAGACCCCCTCCTGTTTAATCTTTACTTCAGAAGTCTGGTTTTCTCTGTGATGCCGTTGCTGCAGATTACAGTCATGTTGTTTCTCTCTCGTATGAGCCTACATAGCGTTAGCACCTTAGACGTTAAGCATCCTTTCAAGAATATGTTTCACATGGACAATATTATTTTAAAACAGAAGCAGGGAAAACTTACATGGTCCTTTTCAGTTGTCAGAGGGAGGTTTACCGAAGGAGGCAAATCTTCACTGGACTCTTCCAGCTCACTCTCTCTAGATACAATCAAAAACAAACTTAGAGGAGGTTTTTATCCAATTTAAGCATTCGGTCAAGCCAGAGCAATTGACCTAGTCTGTAAAATTCTGGTCATTATTAATAATGCATGTTTGAAACAATGTATGTTTGAGTTCCTGACCTAAAAAAACCCATATATCATTCACATTTACATCATTTACCAACTGATCATGAAGTTTCTGATTTACTACTAGCCTTATCTCATAAGAAGTTTCAGTGGTTATTACGCACAATGCAATTAGACCACGGGAGTGTAGTGGCGGATTTTCCTCTACCTAAAGAAACCAATGAAGAAGCACTTTACGCTTTACAGATATTTGCTGTACGTTTGGGTGGAGTAAAAAATTAACAAGTTGTTGTTGGACTCATGGCTGATGACATCGAGGGGTCACCAAAGCGGACCTTTCGAGCCACACACACCTTGGCACAGGTTTTATGCCAGAAGCTCTTCCTGACGCATTTTATCCGAGCTTGAGACTAGTGCGTCCAGTGGCTGGGCTTTGGGCATTGGGTGGGAATTGAACCCTGACCTTGAGCATGGCAGACAAGAAACCTACCACTAAGCCGTAAAATAAAAAGTATGCTTTAATAGAACTACTCAAGTAAAGTACAGACACATGAAACATGTATCTGTACAGTAACAAAGTATGTCTACTTGGTTACCTCGCACCTCTGTTTAACATTAAGTATTACAGTACACACAGTGAAAGTTTCTGGACCAGCTGGACATTTTGTTTCTGACATGAGCCACTTGTGCTAGCATGATCATCGCCAGAATCACTAAACATGCAACAAAAAGTACGAAGATGTTTAATAGATTTAAAACACATGTGGTATATTCACCTTTTAATATGGGCCTGGTTCTCGGTTCTGGAGCTGTGGATCTCTAAAGCGAGGTTGTGGTTCTCTGTTGTGGAGCTGCTCAATGTTCTGTAGGTGTGGTTCTCTGCTGTGGAACTGTGGTTCTCAGTTCTGGAGCTGTTCAATGTTCTGGAGGAGAAGGTCCCTGTTCTGCAGCTGTGATTCTCAGTTCCAGGACTGTTCAATGTCCTGCAGCTGTGGTTCTCAGTTCTAGGACTGTTCAGTGTTGAGAAGGTGTGGTTCGCCAGTCTGGAGCTCTGGTTCTCAGTTCTGGAGCTGTCCTCCTGGATTGATGTACTGACAGTCCCTGAGTCCTGGTTCTGGGTGGTACTATTTGTTGCCACGTGTTTCTCCATCAGCTGCAGTCTCTTCCTCAGGAAGGTGATCTCGTGTTGACCTCGGCTGACCTCAGATAGGAGGATTTTACATTCCAGCTCCACAAGTTTACTGATCTCTAACACCGCTGTTTTTACCAAGGTTTCCATCACCTGAGCTAACCGAGCCTGAAAAGCCGAGAGTGGAGTCAACATCATCTATCCTCTAAATAATGGGACAGTCAGTAATTTAATATAGACACCTGTTTCGGTGTGAAGGCTCCTGAAAGCTGTTAAGATATGCTGTTGATATAAGTTTGGTACTGTATATGCTGCTGCTGTACCTCTGAGCTCAGCACTACCATGACGGAAAACAAGGAAGATCATGTGGAAGCGGTGTGTCCAGGGTTGCCAGGTCGTGGAAAACGAAATCACATTGCACAGCCCCTTAATCTGGAAATTAAATAATCTCGTAGTCATGGGAATGATTTAGTATTTTAAAAATCATTTCTTTTTTATTTGTTTGTTTATATTCACTTCGGAAGATGTAAAGTTTTTAAATGGGATTTAATCAAGTGAATTTACTGAATTTGATCCAATCTTGCAACCATCTGATAACCAAGGCCAATAAAAGTTTTGCTGGTCAGTTCATGAGGTTTAAGTTTTACTGCCATCTACTGAAATGGAGCTAAGATTAAAAAAAGAAAAAAAGTATTAAACTTTATTAAATGTCATAATATTATTTAAATCCTGTTAATTTGTGGAAAGTTTCCACCTTTAAATGCCTCACCTTTAATTTATATATATATATATATATATATATATATTATAGGTGAGGCATTTAAAGGTGGATCTAATCTAATCTTTGTACTATATATAT